>ML817728.1:0-11119 GCA_009831015.1 Picea engelmannii | reverse complement strand
GTGAAGTGTTTCCACTAGGGACTATTTTGTCTATAGTTGATTTTGTAGAGAATTACACATTCACTACACAAAAAGAAATACAAAGTGAATATTATCATTCTGATCAAGTCTTTATATTTGTCTACGTTCTATATAGACATTCTCAAAAAAGTGTTGATAAAATAGAAAACACCAATTCCAATTGACATGTTATTAAAGAGTATCACTTTTGTATAGATGAACATAGTTACCAACTTAATGAGAATTCTGACCTCAAAACGAGAACTCTGGCCCAAAAAATCCATATTTTTGCATAAAAAACATCAAAATCAACCCCTAAATCAAAAAGTGGTGCTACTGGTAGCACCATGTTTTAAACAGGGTCAAAATTACAACATTTTTCAAACATGGGCTTCAAAACTTAGATAGTAGATCAAAAAAACCTTAAAATCAACACCTAAAAATAAATAAGATGTTTTTGATTTTTTTTTTCTTTTCAAAACATTAAATTTTGAGATCATTTGAAATCATATTTTTATCACTTGGTACCATTAAAACCAAAACCTCAAAATCAACCATCAAATTGAAAAGTATTGCTACCGGTAGCACCCATTCTAAAATTGGAGTATGAAAATGACACATTTTTATAATGTGGTAAAAGAACACATCATTACTGTAAACAAAATCATAAATCATCTTATTTTCCATATGTAATGTAATGAACTCCCAAACAAATAATAAATGAATAAGTATTTAAAAAGGATTTTGACTAAGAAATCATGAGTTAACACGCAAAAAGCCCTTGAGCGAATAAAATTTTTTCATTTCTCAAAAATCTAATTAAGGATTGGCTCTAATACAATATCTATCAATGAATATATATCAATGAAGCAACATGGATTAAAATACAATCAAAATTTTCCCTTATTCAAGGATTGTGCATCTTGCACAACCGATTTATATGATTTAATTTACTTGTGGGGAAGGTTAATTTTATACTCCAAGAATTTAGTAGTCACTCACTTCATTCGCATAGACGTAAAGATCAGTTAGTTAAGATTTGAAATGTTTTTCCTTTTTTTCTCAATCATTATAAATATTATATAGGATCTAATATAATCAAGTTCCTTCTATTACTTAGCCAAATAATTATTAAATAAGGTAAGGCTCAATTATTATTTAGAACAAATCAAGGAATAAACAAATAGAATTATAAGAAAAGATATAATGAAAATTATAATAGTGGACACAATCACTAAGATCTCATCCCATAGCTATTTAGTAATCTTAAAGTATACGAAAAGGAGAGACATGATTTTTATACAAGGTGAAAATTACCAAATTTGTAATTCAAAGAATTTATAAATATATGAACAAAAGCATAATACATTAACATCCAAATTCTAAAATAATAATGTGAAAGTGTTAGAAAACTGTTCTTCCAGCATCGTAGAACTACTTTGAACAAAAGTTTCAAAACCCTAAATAATACATTGACATCCAAATTCTAAAATAAAAATGTGAAAGTGTTAGAAAACAGTTCTTCAGGCATCGTAGAACTACTATGAGCAAAAGTTTCAAAACCCTAAATGCTTTGACTAAAGAAATTATTCTTGCTGTTAGAGATTTGCTTAAATATTTGTTCATTCTTCTATCCTCCTTAAAGCTCACATGTCAGGTTTGTATTCATCTTTATTTATTTTTATGCTAGTATAAATCTAATTCAAATTCAAATTTCGGATGGATAAAATAATTTACTGTTTACTGTTAATAAATAATTTACTGTTTACTGTTAATAAATAATTTCGGATGGATAAAATCATTCATCATCCGAGGTGTGCTCGAACGAAAATTTAATATAACAAAAATAACTTTAACTTGCAAATTCTTTTAGTGCGAATAGCTGGCAATAATCCAAGACTGGTATCTGTAATTTGGATACTTACACCGAGTAGTTCTTTTTATGTATAACAACATTGTTATATTATAACAACAATGTTATATTGTTTATGTTTTTTTAGATGTTTATGAATTTGTTTTTTGTAATTTTTTTTTTTAAGACTTTTGATACAGATTTTAATTTTTTTTATTGTAGTTTTATGGTTTTTCAAATTATTTTTGTTAATTTTTATTTAAATTTTGTATTAAAATTTTTATTTTAAGTTTTTTAATTTGGGGTTTTTGTGTATATATTTTTTATTTTTGGAGGTTTTTTTTACATTTTTTAAGTTTTTTTGGGTTATAATTTTTTTTTTTACCTTTTTCTTAATTTTTTCTCATTTTCTCTTACTTTGTGTGTGTGTGTTTAATTTTATGGTTTTCTTTTCCTCTTTAGTTTTTTAGGTTTTTCTTCAATGGTATTTTCTCATATAAATTTGTTTTTAAAATGTTTTTGTTTTTTAAATTTCAATTTTGTTTGTTTTCTTATTTTTTTAGTTTTTAATTGATCCAAAAAAATGAATTATATTTTTTTGCTAAATAATTAAAAATGGTGTTATTTAACTACAATTGTTTTCTATGTATTGAAGTAAGGTAAAAAAAATGTGTTAAAAATGATATTTTCTACTATATTTAAAATGTATGGAGCCATAGCTTAATTAACGACAGATAATTATATGAAAAATCTTAATTTCAAAAAAACAAATGGTGGACAATATTTTTAACATTGGATGAAGCATGGAAATATGATTAAAAACACCATTGAATAAAAATAAAAAAATAAAAAAGTTTGAAAATAGATGAAAAAACATTGTTGATAAAAAAGAAAAATTGAACAATTTGAAAATAAATGAAAAAACAAGCACTTAAAAAAACAAAGTGGAAACCTTATGTATCAGAAAAATTAAAATATCAAAAAACCACCTAAAAATGGAGAGGAGTTCTACCGGTAGCACCATTTTTAAAAACGGGCTAAAAAACTTGACCCCCCAAAAAATGAGAACTCTGTAGAGTTCTTGTTAAGTTGGTAACTATGTTAATGATGATCATACACACGATACACATTATGTACAACATTGCTTTGATAAATTTTACGATTCATTGAAAAACCGTGAGATCATGTTCGATTGACATTGGATATGGTCAGATGGATCTCTGGTTCAATTCAAATATTCATGATCATTCTATTGGCTGTGTTGTCTTCCCAAGAAATCAAACATTACACATTGTTGGAATTTCTTTGAGACTATTCATGGAAAATGAGAGCATGACGGTGCAGAGGCAAGTGTAAAACGATAACTTCGAAGGTATCAAATGAACCCACATGTCGATCGATTTGAATATGCTTATCAAGTTGTTGAATGGTGCAAACATGTGCTAAGCCATGAAAATAATTTGTCAAGGATGTGCGTAGGTGTGTGTATATATATGTTGTACACACATGATATTTTTATTCGCATTCAAAAATATTATTTTCAACCACGTTTAATAGATAAAGTTGATAAGTTCTTGTCTTTAACATGTATATTATTTACATTCCATATTTATATTTAAATAAATTATTCTTGAACCATGCGCATGTTGTTTTGGCATATTGGCATTCAAGATGTAGATAGATCAATCCCATATGAGGCCAATACAATACATGGGACTCGAAAATTGCATTCAATTAAAACAAAACCATTCCAAAATGTGTTTGCATTTGATGGAAGAAATCAATCTTTTTTTTGTTCGGTTTCCATAGAGGATACATAATCCACAGACATTTGTGAAAATGAAACTGAGAAATATGTTAAAGTTTGGAGACACACTGAAATTAATACAAATGAGAAAATTCCACTTGCAATCTTAGATGAGATTGAATCAAATGAAACTATAGTGTCGATTGATGGCGATAGATTTTTTTATTTTGTTAGAGAATGTAATTTATATTTCAATTGTTCAAACATATTTGTTATGCTTAAACAATGTATATTTACATGTACTAGAGATATATAAAAATTATATTCAGTACAATTGTGTGCATGTGTGTTGATCTAACGAGAACTTCTCGTTGGAACATGACGAGTTATTTACAGGAGATGTATTTGTTGTGGTTGCACCTATAGACAATGATGAAAACATTAAATATTATTTGATGTGATGCACACAAGAAAAGATGAAATTATTAGAATATTTTGATGATAATGGTTTTATATATGAAAGATGATCCATTGTATTAAAATACTATTTTTTTCAAGAAACCCATCAAATCGATAGTCATGTTCACTTTCAAGACTATCGGTCGGATGTCATAAGTTGTCAATATAGTAATTTGGCATGTGTAGCACGCATAAAGTTAATAGAGGTTCAATCAAGGAAAAGGTCAAAAGTTAGAAAATGGAAAATGTCAAAAGTCGATCATGAATGAATAATTGAAGATGACATACCATTACAATTTTTTTAAACAAGTGACATTCTAGCATTTTTTTATTTTGCATAAGTACACGTATATATGGATATGTAAGATTCTAGAATCATCTTGTTTGGCTTATTTTTTTGGTCCATTCAAAGAATGTTATTTTTGATGAATTGTAACTTACTGAGCTTTATTTACATTTTTTCACATAAAACTAGATCTCAATTGGTGAATTCAATTATCAAATATTCGGGTCCCCACATGTCCTCCAGACCACTTAAGGAAGATCAATAAGCTCAAGAATGGTTATAATGCCATACAATAAACATAATTTATTTTCTCATAAAACCCCTAGGAATCTATCACATTGAAATGGTAGACACCAAAATATGCTTTGAAATTTAAGATAGTCATTGACTTCTTAAACCCATAAATCACTTTGTTGGAGATGTAATTATTGATAGCACTAAACCTACTTAAAACTAATACATTCACATGTAAAACTATAATAATTTAGATAAAAACTTTGATTTAGTTGTCATGTGATGCTGTAAAAGATTCAATCCTTGTGTCCATGTATTTCACCTTTACTATATAATAAATTACTCTTTTTCAAACCCATGACCATAGGTAATGGTTCAACCATTTAATTATAATTATGGCCAATACTTAAATAATTAGGTGTTGAACCATATACTCATAGATCAAATTCACACTAATGTTTATAATCATGGCCAACACTTAACTAATTAATAAATTACTCTTTGTCAAACCCGTGACCATAGGTAATGGTTGAGTCGTTTACTTATAATGATGGAAAATACTTAAATAATTAGGTGTTGATCCATATACTCCTAGATCAAATTCACACTAATGTTTATAAGCATGACCAATACTTAACTAATTAATAAATTACTCTTTGTCAAACTCATGGCCATAGGTAATGGTTGAGCCATTTACTTATAATTATGGCTAATACTTAAATAATTAGGTGTTGAGCCATATACTCCTAGATCAAATTCACACTAATGTTTATAATCATGGCCAGTACTTAAATAATTGTCATTTGATTTTAGATGCCAAAACATGCTTTGAGATTAAAAATATTTATTGACTTCTTACTCATAAATCACTTTGTTGGAGATGGGAAAAAGGTTCAGATTGGGGCTGGTTTGGAAGGTTGAAATTGGGGAAAAGGTTTGGATTGGGGTTGGCCCTTGGTTTCGAAGATGATAGGGTTATAATATTATGGCAAGAAGCTACTAACTATGGATTTTTGTATTCTCTTTATTATCTCTCTAGTTACTTTATTATTTTGGAAGGTTGGAATTGAGGAAAAGGTTCAGATTGGGGTTGGCCCTTGGTTTGACAGAGGATAGGGTTATAAGATTTTTGAGAAAGATATGTAGACCCTATAAGGGAAAGATGTTTTCAATGTTGCTCATGATGTCTCTCTTGAAGAAAACTTTTTGGCAACAAGAAAGGGAAAACACAATCTTTTTAGGGTTGGGTAATGAGAAGGGGAAGTGGGAGGCTTACATGGACAGATTAAAAGTGAGTCGTGTTCGACTTAGGGAGGATGAGGAGATAGTCTGGTCAAAGAATGAGCAATGTAATACAAGATCTTATAATTTTAAACATTATTTAAAACATTAATAAGCAACTTGAAATTTGACAACCTTTATGATATATCAACATAAACCTGATTGGCAATTTCAAATAATGTAAAATTCAACAACCTTTCTAAGGAATCAATATAAACTCTCTAACCAAGTTTAAATGTAAGATAAACATGAAGTGCATAATCTTATATCTTAGATAATGTAAGATGAACATTTCAATTAGAGATTATGATAAATTTTATCACTAATTTATCTCAACTTCAAATATTAAAATATTAAAAGAGTAGTTAATTGAGAATGCCTTCGACTTTCCATCTTTTTGTCATTATCTTTTTATTAAGGTTAAGTTAATAGTTTTAGATAATGTAAGATGAACATTTCAATTAGATATTAGGATACACTTTATCAATAATTTCTCTCAACTTCAAATATTAAAGTATTAAAAGAGTAGTTGATTGAGAATGCCTTCTACTTTCAAGTTTTTTGTCATTATTATTTTTTTATTAAGGTTAAGCTAATAATTTTAGATAATGTAAGATGAACATTTCAATTAGATATTAGGATAAAATTTATCACTAATTTGTCTTAACTTCAAATATTAAAATATTAAAAGAGTATTTAATCGAGAATGCCTTCGACTTTCAATCTTTTTGTCGTTATATTTTGTTATTAAGGTTGAGTTAATAATAATTTAGAAAACCCCTTTATAGTTAAAACACAATTTTTATAATTTATAAATCTAAATTTTAAATAAATTAATATCTAATTTTAAATATTATGAATATTTTATTAGACAATTCATTACAACATATTTTAAATAAGATTGTAAACATTATTTTTTTTATACTGGCAGAATCGACAACTTGGGCGGTTCTCGTACTCGTGTGACACAGGGTCGATTCTCGTCTACTACCACTATAACCTCTAGGTGAATCCACATAGCCCGCAATCATGGGGCATGGGAAAATCATGGTGAGAATCAAACTTGAGACCTCCTTTACACATTTCCTTCCATTTACAAGGCACTTTCCAGTCATTCTACACCTTTGCGGGAAAGATTGTAAATATTATGACATTATAGTATATTATATAATAATTACTTCTAATTAAAATGAAATACTAAAAAAAAACTATTGAAAATATTAAAATGGACTAATAATAAAGGGAAATGTTATAGGCTATTCAAAATATGGCATGTAATAAGATCTAGAGTAACTTCTTGCTATTCAAATTCGCTAAAATTCATTTTTTTTAATATACAAGTGACTATATTATATATTCTTACATGGCTTATTTAATCTCCCAGATCTAATATTATATATAAACTTCCCATTCTAAATAATTATTCAAATAATGATTGAAATTCATTGCAAGCAACTAGTTAAATGAGTATTTGGAGAGTGTTAAACCAAATACAAATAAAAATGCAAATAGATGAATAAATGGTAGCAACACATAAAGTACTCCCACAGAAAATTCAACTTCAACTAATAATAATAAAAGGCATTCTTGACAATGAGGTAAGTTCAGCTATGTTAAATAAAAAATTTGAGTTGAGAAAAATTGAAGTCCTAGGAAATCATATTTAACTATTAAATAGAACCCCAATTGTCTCCATAAATTTATATTTCCATAGAAAAATTTAATAAAGTTTACACATTCTTTTCAGATTCAAATCCTGCATCTTCGCCATCTTACAAAAATTACTGACCAAGTTCTAATTTCTTCTTCCAGAGCCTATCAATCGCGCTTTCAACATCCCCCTGCAAAGGACAAGAATTTAAAATTACTGATAAGACTATCCAACACAAATATACATATACTTGTTTAATCATGGCCAATACTTAAATTAAATAAAATATATACTTGTTTAACATAAAGTGTACACTTGTTTAAAATAATATTTAGATAAATAAAATAAACTAGCTCAAGAAAAATTGGCATACCAAAGGTGTTGGAGTCCATCCCCAAACATTCATGCTCTCTTTCATGCTCCATGCACATACATTAGTGTAACAAGGAAGAAAAATCAATAATATATATTAGTATATACTTGTCTAAAATAATAAACATATAAATATTAAATAAGTGATGATCAAGAATAACATACCCAACCATGAGCAAGAATAACATACCCAACCAGAGTTCCATGGATCTAATATTATTTCTCTCTTTTTATTCTACTCCCCATATTAAGCCATTCTTCCAAGAGCATAAATCTTTAATTTTCTTAGAAACTATGGTTTAGATATTCTCATATTATAATCAAATGTTCTTTCAAAAATGCCTACATGATCTAAACTAAGTATGATCATATACAAAATAATTTTAAAGAGAAAAGTTGGAGTGTGGTTGGTGAGCAATTAGTGTTAAGAGTTAGATAATACCCCGATAATGAATTCACTTGGGTGTATGCAGAAAACACAAATCTGGATGTATTTAGTCATTCTTCGAAGACCATAAATATTTCCGTTTTCTACTATAGAATGTAGATGTTCTCATATAATCAAATGTTCTTTAAAAAATGTATGCATCATGATCTAAACATAAATAATATCATGTACTTAGCATATTTTTAAATCTAGAAATGTTGGTTTCTAGTTGGTATACAATTACCTAAGAGTTTGACAATACCCCAAGAAGGAATTCACTTTGTTCTTTGTGAAAGTTCACAAATATGGACATATTAAGATGGAATCTTCCAAGAAGATAAATCTTTCCTCTTTCTATTTTGGGATAGATGTTTTCATATAATCAATTTCCTGCACCATGATCTAAACATAAGATCATGTACAACATAGTTTTAAATCTAGGAATGTTGGTTGGTGGTTAGTAAGCAACAAGTTAATAGTTTGAAAATACTAAGATCATGTACAACATATTTTTAAATATAGGAATGTTGGTTGGTGGTTAGTAAGAAACAAGTTAAGAGATTGAGAATACCCCAAGAAGAAATTCACTTCATTGTATGCAAAAAAAAAACTCCATATTATGCCATTCTTCCAAGAAGATAAATCTTTCATTTTTCAGTTGTGGGATAGATATCCTCATATAAACAAATGCTCTTTCAAAAATTCATGCATCATGATCTAAAGATAAGTAAGATCATGTATATAGAATATTTTTAAATGTAGAAAAGTTAGTTCGTGGTTGGTAAGAAATTAGTGAAAAGTTCAAGACAATACTCAAATAAATAAGGGGTGGTTGAACCTTCCCCATTATTTTTAAATATAGAAAAGTTAGCTCATGGTTGGTAAGAAAATAGTGAAGAGTTCAAGACAATACTCAAAGAAATAAGGGGTGGTTGAACTTTCACCAAAGATATACCATTTTAAATGATGGTAACTTTATATAGGGACTGGTTGACTAACCCTTCAATGAATAGAAAATGCTTAATTAAAATATTATACAACGAATATTTGATCAACCAGGAATATTTGATCAACCGAAACTTCAGTTTTGCTACAAGTGTATTTCAACTATAAATAAGCCATGGTTTTAACAATAATGTTGAACTCTTTTTGCAAAAGAAATGTAGGAAAAAGATATTGAATTTATTTGATCAACCAAAACTTCAGTTTTTCTACAAGTGTATTTCAACTACAAATAAGCCATGGTTTTAAATATAATGTTGAACTCTTTTTTCAAAAGAAATGTAGGAAAATGATATTGAATTTGTTCTACACATATTTCAAAAGGAAAGAAAAAGGGAACTTAAAAAGTTGTTATGCACATCTTTCAAAAGGAAAAAAATAGATCTAGTAATTGCATTAAGGACAATACACGTAGTTATGTATAAATACTAATTATATATTATTCTAAACCATTGACATGGATGAAGTAAATACAAGGCTGCTGCATCATGTGCATATATATAATGTAACCCATAAAATTTCAAAAAAGTAGAAAACAAAAATTAAGAATTCAAGTGTATATAATAAAGTCCTCATAAAAACACACTAGAACTTACAAATTCAGTGTACATATACATGGCCTATGCATCATCAGGTATGGACACATCCTTCTCTGACCTAAATGCATCCTTCTCATACACTCTATCTAACACTCTCTTCTCCAAGTTGGCCTATAACACATTTGAAATTTGCATATGTCCATAAAGGTATCTACTTACATAAATAACATTTTAAAATAATTTTTGATGAATTAAAATTAAACGATTGAAACTTGAAATCATAGTTTTAAACTTCGAAAAATGAAATACCTGTGATGTTCCAACCTCAATATCCTCCCCCTCTTGAAATGCACTCAACATTTGCGATGACAACTGCGATAAACCTATCAATGTCTTGGGAGATGGAAAGGGAAACTGTGAACAAAGCAACTTTGAATTTTAGAGAAATGTGTTCACATTAATGGCAAGATATAAATTTGTTGGATTGATTCTTCAACAAGGTGTATAAATTATACAATTGAAATGTAGATATGGATATTTTAAAAACATACCTAATTCATCACATCCAAATTTAAAGAAAATCAATCAAGTCCCTTATTTAATGAGGAATCATTTAACATTTGACCAAACTGTGATTAATGAACATGTAACACATAAATTATTTATAACAATGCAATTATATGTATCTAGATCTAATAACAAAACAACTATCCTCAAATGCATGAAAAATTTACAAATTATAACACATACCAGTCCAATTGCCGATTCATCATGCCTAATTAACTCTTTCCACCCACTACGATTTTTTTTTGCATAATCCAGTAACTCTTCTACACTCATGAAATCTATCTCCTCATCTATCTTGTCAAAAAAACTCTCCTGAACAGTGGATTGAGATCTCTATCGGTTCAAACTAACGTCAATACCATACAACATGGATTCTAAATTATCTCTGATTGCAGTCCTCACCTCCTTTCCAACTTGTGATGTGGCTTGCATCTCTACATGTGAAGCAAATTCCCCTGTTGGGAGAGATACCAAAGGTGGTGGAGGCCTCAGTAATGATGCATCTCAATATGCTCCTTTTCGATCATATGTTCAATCTTTACCAAACCCATAATATTAAGATGGTAGGCTGTTATAATCAAGGTGCATGCCAAAAAGAAAATCCACATAGAAAAGTCTATCAAAGTAAATTTGTACCTCATCATTCCATGAAACCTCCCATATGCTGCCAAGAATATGTTATAAATATGTCTTGTAATGTTA
>ML817727.1:76635-92504 GCA_009831015.1 Picea engelmannii | reverse complement strand
ATGGGGGGGGTGAAGGGGAAAATGGTGGATATCCAATCGGATTCTAAGCTGGAGGAGGGGGTGAAGGGGATGGGTTTGGATTTGGAAAGGAAGAATTCATCCAGAAGGGCTATGGATTTTTTAGCTAGAATATCTGGGCGGGAGTGGAGATTGGAGAAGATGGCCCTGTTTTGGGAGAGCCAAATTTTCCAACAAATGTACTTAGGCAAGGCTTTGAATGTGTCTATGAAGAGAGGTTTGCTCTTGAAGGATCCACAATAATAGGATTGCCAATTTGAGAGAAACTCTTTTGGTTGGGATGACCATCTGATTTTTCTATGGAGGCTTTGGAGGGTTGCTTTCCACACAGAGATAACATAGGGGCAATGGAGGAAAATATGTTGGGAGGTTTCTTGCGCACTGTGACATAGCTCACATTTGAAAAGACCGTGTATATTCCTTTTGAGAAGATTTTCACCTGTAAGTAAATTGCCATGCGCAACTATCCAACAAAGGAAATTTACCTTAGGTGGGTTGTCATTGTTCCAAAGGGAATTCCAGATCTTATCTTTGGGGGGGAGATTTGTCTGGGCGAGAAGATGTGAATAGCCTTGATTGACAGAGTAAACCCCATTACCCCAACCTCTGTTGTATTTTAGTGTGTTGTGAATGGGGGCACAACCTCTCAAAAAACTTTGCAACTGCTTGGACGCTTCCTGAAGATTGCTTGGGAGATTTTGAAGATTCTACCCTATCTAATTGTTCGATTCAACGTTCCAGGAAGAGATATCTGGGATGTATTTCTTTCCTTATGAGTTTAACCAGTTAATGAGAGGTCGAAGCTGAATGTGCTACCATAGTGGTGGATTTCCCATGATGTTGTCTATTCCAATAAGGATTTTCCTTCCATTCCTAGGTATCCATGTGCGCTGACTTTTGATGAGAGGGATGGAGGCAAAAAGGAGTTTCCCGATTGGAGAGCCATTTCTCAGGGAGTGTTGTTGTTCTAGACATTTGAGTCTGTCCCCTGTTAGGTATTTTTTCAAGAGAATTGTTTTCCACCAATCCATCCTTCCCGAAATAAGATTCCATAAGATTTTTTCTCCCATAGCCGGGTTGGAGAGGGTAGGGTATTTGATGCCCATGCCTCCATTTTTTTTTGGATATTTTACAATATCCCAGTTGAAAAGGTGAAATTTCTTAGTTTCAATCTTTCCCCCTTCCTAGAGAAAGTGTCTTAGGAGGTTGGATATCGAGGTTTTGATGCTCAGAGGTGCAATAAGAGAGGATAATTGAAATATGGGGAGAGCGGAGAGGACTGATTTTAAAATCACAGTTCGGTCGGCCAGGTTGAGCCAGAAGGAGCCCCATTGATCTAGCTTGTTATTGATTTTGTCGAGGATTTGGTTCCAGGCATAATTGGGAAGAGATTTAAGGTAGATTGGAATGCCAAGGTATTTGAAGGTTTGTCATTTTTCTATGAGAGGGAAACAAAAGATGTTTGCTATTAATTGGGTTGTTCTTGGGGGAGTGTTCCAGGTGTAGATATTGGATTTGGCACTATTTATGAGGGCTCTAGAGACATGGGTGAAATTATCCAGAGAATTTTTTAATCTCTTGGCTATGACAATGGAGGCACCTCAAATGAGGAGAGTGTCATTAGCGGATTGGGAGTGGTTTACTCTCTTTCCCCCCGGGGCGATTTTGATACCGAGAATGTCTTTGGAGGCGTGATCCTTTTCCATCTACCTTCCAAGAGTTTCTACCATAATTATGTAGAGGAGGGGGGAAAGGGGGCAACCTTGCCTCAACCCTCTAGAACTTTTGAAGAAGTTTTTTGGCCGCCCATTAATCAAAGGGGAAATCCATGGCTTGGAAATGTAGACAGAGATCCAGGCAACAAATTTTGGACTGAAGCCAAATTTTAGTAATACTGCAAACAAAAATTTATGCCTTACCTCCTCGAATGCATTGGCCATGTCTATTTTGATGATTATCCCTTGATCTCTTCATTCCCTACTAGAGTGTATGGCTTCTTGGACCAGGATGATGTTGTCGATCATTTGTCTCTTTTCTACAAATCCACTTTGATTTGGGGAAATAAGCTTATGGAGGAGAGGTTTGATACGGTTGGCAATGATTTTAGTGATGAGTTTGTATGAGACATTGCATAAGGAAATGGGCCTGAATCTAGAGAGGGAGGATGGATTTGAGTCTTTTGGTATAAGGGCTAGAAAGGTGGAATTTGTGTTGCCCCCCAACTTTGTAGATTTCTGGACATATTGGATCATTCTCAGGAGATATTTTTTGATTATGTGCCAACATTTTTGGTAGAAGTGGGCGTTGAAGCCATCCGGGCCTGGAGCTTTGTTTGGATGAAGTTGGAAAAGGGCTTCATATAATTATTTTTCTGTGACCTCTTGGTTTATCTTGGCATTGTCTTCTTGGCTTACAGCAGTCAGAATGTTTAGTAACAGATCTTCTTGAGTACTGAGATTGACAATGCCTTCCTCACTTAGAAGGTGCTCAAAATGGGTTTTGGCTTCTTCCTAAATTTGTTGAAAGTCTTTTGTTTTTGTTACATCTTCCTTTGTGATTTCCTTCACCTTATTCCTCCAGAGTCTAGCTTTGGTTTGTCTTTGGAAGAATTTTGTGTTTCTATCTCCTGACTTGAGCCAAAGACTTCGAGATTTGAGCCTCCAGGTCTCCTCCTCTGAGTGGAGAATTTTTTGATACTCAATAAAATCTTGTTGCTCTTTTAGAAGAAGAGAGTGAGTGGGGAGTCCCTTTTCTATTTCCATTATGTTTTCTTCCATTTCCTTAATTTTCTTGCTTTTGATGTCTTGTTCTTTTTCTTTGTTGAATTTAACCCATTGCTTGAGGACCGATTTGACACTTTTAAGCTTTTGCTCCCATATGAACGTTGGAGAGCCTTGAATCCTACAGCTCCAGGCGTCTGAGACAATATCAAAAAAAATTGGATCTAAGAGCTAAAGGGGGTTAAATCTGAAGGGGATGGGGCTGATATTCTCAGGGGGGAGAGGCTGAGGGTGATGGGCCGGTGGTCAGAGCCTATCTAGGGGAGAATGATGGAGGAGGGGGAAAGAGACTCGTCAAGAAAGGAACTTCTTAGGGTAAAACGATCCAGGTGAGCAATAATATTCCCAGGTCCTATCCGTCTTTTCGACCAAGTGAAACGACCATTAGAAGGTTTTATATCAATTAGTTGAAAAGAGGATATGAGATCCTCAAGATGCTCTTGAGTGGGGTCCCGTACTTGGTTGCCTCCTTTATTTTCTTTACGGTGAAGGGTTATGTTGAAGTCTCCAACTATAATAAGATCCTTAGGATCTAGACTCCCTTGAAGGTTTTGGAGGGATGTCCAACATTCAATTTTTTCTTGATAAATAGCGGGCATATACACATTAAAGACTTTCAGAATCTTACCATTAGGAATGTGAAGCAGGGTTGTTCGGATCCAGTGGGTTGTAGGGTGCCAGCCTTGTAGAGAGATGATACTTGGATTCCACAGGGTGTAGATTCCTCCCGAGGCTCCTCTTGAGCTAACTGCCATACCTTTGCATGAATGCCATATGTAGTTCTTTCTTGAAGGATGTCAGTATCCTTCCTTTTAGTCTCCTGGAGTAGAAGGGCGTGAGGGTTTTCTGCTTTGATTAATTCATGTATCAACGAGATCTTGTGTCGGCTCCCTAGTCCCCTGCAGTTCCAGGAGATTGATTTTATCATTTAGGGGTTGGACCCATTCTCATTTCTTGTCTACCTTGTTTCTTTCTTGGTATGCTAATCTAGAGTTGTTTGTTTCCCGAGTTCTATTTCCTTCCTGGCTTAAGCTTCCCGCCTGTGAAGATTGGATTTTCTACCCACTTTTCTAATGGGGGAGTCGTGAGTATATGAGTCTGAGCCATCCTATGAGCTTTGATCTATTTCACCGTCCTCGGGGTAAGAGGTAGGGTTATGTGGAGAAGGGGGGGCTGAGGGGGATGAATGAAGTGGAGGCGCAGAGGGGTGACTTGCGGGAGAGGCAGGAGGAGGATTGAGATGAGGTTGTGAGGGGGGTGGCTCCACGCAGGGTGGATCTTGGTTTTCAGGCGGGTTCAGACTGGAAGGTTCTGGATCTTGAGATGATTCAGGCAAGGGTGGCATGGGGGTGACTTTAGGTTTCTGGCTGTGGCGTTGATTTTTTTTCCTTTTAGGCTATTGCCATTGATCAAATTCTTCAGGATGGGTTTTAGGAGGAGATTTGGGACATTGCTTTGCAAAATGTCCATATTCATGACAAATTTTGCATTTGAAAGGTAGTTGTCTGTAGTCTACTTGTTGTAGATAGGTCCAGTTATCAGAGTGAGGTTAATAGCTTAAGGCGGGCCTTTTTCAAGATAAAATTCTACATAGATCCGCGCACAATCTTGGAGACCATCTTTGGGTTCGGCAAGATCTATATATTTCCTTAGGGTATTGCCTATAGAGCGAATAGTTTCATCGTTCCAACAATGTAGGGGGAGAAACGGGAGACGAACCCAAATAAGAACTGCATTGGGGATATCATTGTCGGGGCTGAAATCTGGGTCCAACTATTAAGATACATACCTCTGGAGCCCATAAAGTACAGTCCGCTTATGAAGATGAGATCTCGATCTGAAATATCTTCGAACAAAAAGGAAAAGAAGCCTCTTCCACACAGAAAGTGCGAGAGATTTCCCTTCAGGTGGGGCTTCCAGTTCTTGTCGATCCAGATCGCCATAGCTCGCGGTGAGGGCCAAAGTCCATTGAATTGACCTATGAGAGCATGATCTACAAATTTTAGGGCAAGGGATCTAGAGCTTCCTTGAATCTGAACTGAGGGGATTTGATCCAGTTTTTTCACAAACTTTGGAGGGGCATTCTTGGTCGGCTTGGGAATGGAGGCGATTAGGGAGGCAAAGGCTGCAATGTCCAGAGAGGAGGAAGAAGGAGGAGGCTGGGGAGTGGGGGGCATTGAGGCCCCTCCAGGAGAGGAGGGCATGCGTGTGGAAGCAGGGAGAGAGGTCGCACATTAGGGAGGCCTTTTAGTTTGAAGGTAAAGCCCAAAAAAATACTTTAAGAAAATTCATAGTTTTTATATCTAATGATTCCTACATTTTTTTGATAGAATATGGCTTATAGAAGTTCAAGGAAAACAACTAATTGTAGCAAACATGATGGTAGATCATCCCAACAAGAGAACGAAGCAAGTTCTTTATGTTGTATTAAAAATTTAATATCTTTGAATTATTTGTAGGTTTAAATTAATGATATGTGTTGGTTAAGGCATGTCATGGAAATTCCAAGGGACAAATGAGGGGGAAACCAATACATGTTGGTGGGGATGTCCAAAAAAGTGTACAAGGAGATGGTAAAATAAATTAACATAATTGCATCGTAGAAGGAGAATCCCAACAATTACTGTTGAATTTTCTGATTTTCAGATCTGATAATTATTTCCTTATGATTTAAATTCTACTGTTATCATAGAATAATTACACACTGAAAATATCAACAAGACTTAGCAAACTTGATGAGAGGTTATTGTAAGTAAATATTATATGAGATGATATATTACAATTGAGGGCCCCAATATATATACTTGGGCGGAGTGCCCTTTCATTTAATGGACATGCATTTTCCATTATTGTCTTTTCATTAATTAATTTATTATTAATTATCGATTATTTATATTTATACATTATATTATAAATATATTATTTATATATTATATTTATGTTGAAAATTATTTCCTCACATGCATATATAATTAATATAGATCACTCCATCCTAGAGAAGGCAATGTGAGAGCACCTCGAGTCTATACACTTCTCGTTAGGAAAAAGACTATGCCTGGGCCATTCACTACTAACAAAGCTCCGTGAGTGAATGAGTCATTTCCCTTGGTCAAATCAACATGACCAATTTGGGAGAATGTTTTCTCGATGCCGCTAACTGGAGAAACATCAACAATTACAATGTGCATAAGAGGTATGTAATCATTCATTTATTCTTTTATGTAATCATCGCATGAAATACTAATTTTCAATTGTTTTGCTGTAGAAAATAAAATAAAATGAAACTCATTCCGCACATAAGACAAGACGATAAGGAACAAAAGGGTTGATCACAAAGTTTGTGAGTACTCACTTTTTAGATATTACTTAAAATTTCATCTTTGTTATGATATTTATATTTAAATAACTAATTTACACTCATACATGGATGTCTTCTAATAGGTGCTAAGATACAAAGAAGAACCAACTAAAGAATTGATACACATTGGGTTAAGTAGACGCAATAACTATATGTTTAAGTATCAAGGTTTAATTGAACAATTTCTCAGTAGCTATGCTTTTTAACTTCCCATGTTTTATAATTAATGGAACAACAAGAAATATTTATATTAATTATATCGATTATATTTTGTCATGGTGTATTAAACATGAAGGAAACAAAGTATGGAGTGCATCCAATAGAAGAGATTTTGAGAGACAGCATGAAGCACGACTTCAAAATAATATGTATTGTTTTTGAAACAATCACTGCAATGGTACACTTTTTTATTTATGCAATCATGCATATATATATATATATATATATATATATATATATATTACACATTATTTCTATGTTTGTAGATGGAACATGAAGAGGTGGAACACCAAAAACAAGTTGATTAAGAAAACATTAGGTTAAATAACCAAAGTACAATAGTGCCTACAAGTGATGAAGAAATGAGGCATACACGTAGCTCGAGTGATGATAACAATTCAAGCGATGTCGAATGACAATCAATATAATTGAATGTTACTGCAAGTTGTATGTTTTGGAATATTGTCTGTGAAAATCAGGGATTTTATTTAATGTACTCGACATATTGTCCCAATTGCATGAGGACATGTTACTAACGAGTGTAATGATTACATATTGGTTGGATTTTGATTATTGTGTACCTTTACGTTGTCCCATTTTGTATGACTATGGGTCACTTATTCATATTTAATAAAACGGGTTTCTTATTTTATTGCATTGTCAAATGTTGTAAAATGTCGTGTTGATGATTAATTAATATAAGGATGATTTACATTGTTACAAATAATAGAGGTGTAATCTGTTGGATAACACTTTAATGCAATCATTATATCAAAACACAATAACAAAAATATAAAAATCAATATTATTATATTATAACAAATATTTGATTTTGAGATGATTAATTGAAAATTTCTAAAAAATAATAATTAATTAAAATATATACATATTGTTGCACTACATTCTTTTGAACTCACTAAATGGTGCATTTTTATGAGTTATACACACTGGTGCTAAAAATTGTGAGAAAACAATAATGCCTTAAATGACATAATGTACGATTATATTTGTATCATTTCAATAAAATTTAAGGCGCATGATTACAATACGCACCAGTGAATGCATAAACATAAAAATCACCAGTGCTTTTCATTTATGTGTGTGCACCAATGATTCTCATTTATGTGTGGGTATCAGTGCTTCTCATTTATGTGTGGGTATTGATACTTCTCATTTATGTGTGTGCACCAATGCTTCTTATTTATGTGTGTGCATCAGTGCTTCTAATTTTATTTATGTGCACCAATGCTTCTCATTTATGTGTGTGCATCAGTGCTTCTAATTTTATTTATGCACACCGATGCTTTTCATTTATGTGTACGCACCGGTGCATCTTATTTTATTTGAGTGCACCGATGTGTCTCATTTATGTGTGCTCACTAGTGCTCATCATTTATGTGTGTACATCAGTGCATATCATTTTTATATTTGCACCAGTTCTGATGCTTCTCATTTATACAGGTGCACCGATGCATTTTAATGATAAAAGCATCAGAAAAAAACCCTCTGCTACAACCTCCATGCCCACCCTTTAAAACTTCCACTAAAACATCTATTAAAACCTCTGCAACCAATAGAGGAGGTTGTAGTTGAGGTTTTTTTGAAAATTTTTCCAAATCTTGTAACACTAAAAACCTCTACTAGAAGGTGTTCTCCATGTAGTGTGTATAGGGTCTCAATGACCCTAACATAAAGCACACTATCTGCCAACTTTTGACAATGTTGGGTGGGACATATATCCTTTGTCTACAAGAAAAAATTGTGGGTTTTATGCTTCATATTACTTTGTAAGTTATTTAGTCAGGTGCTAAAGTTTTTTATTTAGAGCACATGGAAGGAAAAGGGGGGTTTCTTTATTTGTTTCTCCTTAGGTGACTAACAATGTTGTGGGAGGGGGTAAAGACCCCACTCAAATACTTATGTGGACACTTATTACCTTGGATGGACGACTTCTTTTCCTAGCCAATATCTACACTTCCAATGATGTAGGAGAGCATGTATCATTTTGGTGTTGGATGGTTGGTGACCTCATTGACACCCCATGGCTCATCCGTGATGACTTTAACATAGTGAAATCTCAAAGACGATAAAGAGGGGGCACTCCTCATGCACTTGTAGATCAAGGAAAATGAAGCTTGGCTATATCAAAAATCCTAACACAAGCTTTTTGACCCTAACCATAGACGTGCCAATGTAACCAAGAACCAACCTGCAAAGATGCTAGTCACTAAGTTATCAACCACTAAGGCCTCATCCTTGGCTCACTCTACTTGGAAATTAGTCCCAATGGAATCCCTTAAGGTTATTTATGGTACCCAACAATCAATAGGTGACAAGTGACAAACTCACACTTCATTGTTACTTTTACAACTACAAGAAATTGAAGATGCTCATGTTGTTGATAACTATGTCAAGCGGCCAAATACACCACCTTGGGTGACTGTTTCTTAGGGAATATATTTGTGTGTAATGCATTTGGTGCTCTTTGGGATGTTGGGAATAATGAGGAAAGGATGCAATATGTTAGTAATTGATGAAAGTCATGTGTTGGAGTGTCCAGAGCCTTAATAACCCTGACAAAAAGCACATTATCTACCAATTATTGACTTTGTTGGGTAGGACATATATCCTTTGTTTGCAAGAGGTCAAAATTATGGGTTTTATGCTTCATAATTCCCTATCAATGATTTGGTCAAGTGCTAATTTTTTTTATTTAGATCACTTAGAAGAAAAAGGGGGCTTGCTTTAGTTAGTACTCCTAAGGTGGATAACAAAGTTGTGGGAGGGGGTATAGACCCGACTCAAATACTTATGTGGACACTTATTAACCTACATGGATGACTTCTTAGCCTGGCTGATATCTACACCTCTAATGATGTACGAGAGCATGTGGTGTTTTGGTGTTGGATGGTCAATGACCTCCTTGACACATTATGGGTCATCTATGGTGACTTTTACATAGTGGAATCTCAAGACGATAAAGAGGGGGCACTCCTTGTGCGCATGTTGATCAGGGAAAAGGAAGCTTGGCTAGATCTAAAAGTCTTAACACAATATTTTTTACCCTAACAACATTGAGAGAGAAACTCTACAAAGGTGTGGTTCATCTAAAACAATTTTTGGAAAGGCTTTAAGAAGATTTAATAGAGGTTGGATAGGGCACACCTTTATGAATAGAACTCTTTCTTATTTGTCTCATCCAAAGGGTGCCTTCTGCATGTTGAGAGAATTTCTACTTTGCATGACCAACATCCCATTTGGTTCTTTATTTGCTAGGGATCTTAAAAGGTGCATATGGCACAAACCAAGGAAAATTTTAGGGGCGAATAATAACCATTTGGAAAATATTTAAGATTTTTAAAAATAGTTTTAGTGAAATATAAGAATAATTGTGTGCCCACATTTAGCCTTAATTTTTACTAGAAATATCAAAATAGTATGCTTTTCACCATAAGTGATATATTAGTGATTATTATTTTTTCCCACAAATAACATCAAACATAGGATAAACTAGTCNGTTTACAATATATTCAATGTACAAGATGAGAAAAGATGATCCTAAGGCTAGGTCTCCTTGGTATGTATATAGGAGACAAAAGATACAATTATAATGAAAGGGTAAAATGAAGGGTTATAGTCGAGCTATTAATATAACACTAGAAATGTTATAATTCAATATCTAGGGCTTAATAATGGGGTTTATACATAACATGGGCTTTGTCTAGGGATTAACATGCCCCTCCCCTCCAAACAAGTGTTTTCCTCAACACTTGACTAACTACGGGTGTTTCTACATGAAGAACTCATCTTCCCATGTTGCATCTTCCATTGGTAGGTTTTTCCATACAAATTTATATAATGAACTAGGGTCCTCTTGTAGTTGTTGAATGATCTTTATTCCCTCTACATTTTCATAGTTTCCTTGCATTTTGATATCTCCTTTAGGGAGTCTCTCATCTAGAGTATGTAATATCATGGAAGATATGGAATTTTGCAATTTTAACATCTTCTTTTCCATATGCTCTGGATTTTCATCCATCTTATTTTCCATCTCTTTTTTATTTTCATCCATCTTCTTTTCCACCTTTCCAATCTGGTGAAAAGTTTCTTCTCTTTCTTCTTGAGTCATGGTTGAGCTCTCTGGAGGTTTATTTGGTGAAGTAAATTTTGGAGGAACCTTTGGAGCCATGTGAAAAATTAATAATTCTCCTATTTTTCTCTTTATCACAAATTTTGAATCACCAAAAATAGATCTTTCAATCAAAAGTTATGTCAATTGTAAGTTATGTACCTTTCAAACCCTAATTTGGAGAATGTTTGGATGGTTGACCTTTGTCTTGATATATATATGAAATTTGAACACTTCTAAATTTGAAATTTCATCCTCTAGTACTCTGATATGACTTCTTAAACTCTTGAAAATTTCATAGTTTGAACCTTCACTAATAAAAAGTTATAGCAAAAATACTAAAATGTCTTGTTTAAGACTAATTTCAGGATTAGTAAAGAACCCCAACTTCCACAAGATATATCTCACAAATTGTAATGATTCAAAATATGAAAAATTTTCAACATGTAATTATATATATCTCTTTAAGATTTCGAAAATTTTAGAGTTTTAAACTTCACCGATTTTTTTTTATAGCAAAAATAAAAGGATGACTCATTTGAGACTAATTTCAGAACTAGTCACAAACCCTAACTTCCATGGGCTATATCTCTAAAACTGTAACAAAACAAAACTTGGAATTTTTATCGCTTGTTCCTCGATATATTTCCTTAGTCTCCTAAAAAAAATTCTATCTAAAACGTCCCAAAAAAAGTTATAGAAAAAATCCCAAGATGACTTGCTTGAAGCAACAAAACCCTGGGATCAATACTCTGATACCAAAATGTTCTGAGCCAATACCTTGAGAACAATAAAAAATCAATGAATAACAGTCCACTTCGAGGGAAAAACCTCCTTTTACAATATATTCAATATACAAGATGAGATAAGATGATCCTAAGACTATGTCTTTTTGTTGTGTGTGTGTGTGTGGGAGACACAGGGTACAATTATAATGAAAAGGTGCAATGAAGTGTTATAGCCGACCTACTAATATAACACTAGAAATGTAATAATCCAGTATCTAGGGCTTAATAAAGGGTTTTATACTTAACATGGGATTTGTCTAGGGATTAACATTTTAGGCCATTAATATAATCTGTTGAAGCTATCCAAGTCACTTTCGGGACATCTTGTTATCCTAGACCAAATGAAATACATTATATTTTTTCATTTATCGATCATTTTCTCTACCATGTTTTGGTATCGGCATAGGCATGACTAGTTGGATTGTACATTGTAGATACATCTGAATACAATAAGATTTGAGAAGACATTAATCATTCATATTTGGAGAGACATTGATTTACGATTTATGTACAACACGAGATTTGTGAAGAGTTACGTTTTGGAGAATACAAACACATAAGAAATAGACTTGATTATATAGAAAAACATGGTTGACTCTCTACACTTTACATTTTGCATGTAGTTCTCTACTTCTAAAAAATCACAATGTAAGATCAAAGCTCCCAAAGTTTGGTCTAGTGTTAATGTGATATTTTGGATCTTAGGTATGGTCTTGTAATTTATTCCTTCACTCCTTTTGTTTTAGTGGCTAGATATATAAATTGATTAGGTTGTTGAATATTATCTCACTGGTTGGGCTAAAAAATATATTATTTTTCTCTAAAATCTTAGTTATTGATTAACTTACTTTCTTTATGATCTTCTATGGGTTCTTATAATTTTCTCAAATGGTAAATTTATGTGCAGTGTTTACTCTATCTCATGGAATAAATAATACTACAACCAACTCTAATAGGTTTGGCCCACCCTATTGTGAGGAATGATTGTTATCCTCTCCACCTAGGTTCAATTCCCTTAAAAATGACATGAATAAGTGTTGTTTTAATAGCTTCAAGCCTATATGTAATAGAAGGTTTCCTTTGCTTCAATTGAATATCAAGGAAACTGCTTTCTCTCAGGGAGAAAAAAAAAAGATTTGGCCCAAACTTTTGATACTTTATAATATTATAATCTTGGGTTTTGCCAAGTCTTATTAAAGTCGATACCTTACACTTTATATAATCGGTGTGGGCATGTATTGAATCTATATTTTCGCATTTTAAATAGCTTTAAGTTATGATTCCAAGTTGAAGTGTATCATATGTATAGGGCTCAAATAGAGAATGGGATGTTTGCACTGGTAAGGCTATTCGACCTATACAATTAAAAAGGATAAAAACCCAAAGCGAGTTGCAAATTATAAGCTTAGAGTCACCAAGGACGAGACATTTTTAAAGACCACATCTTTTCCATGTGGTTTTTGCAACTTTTAGGGGGAGTGTTCCCAACATATTTTGTACCTTTCTCACAACTTTCATCGAAATGTCCATTATCCGTCTCCTTGTTTTATATTCTCTACATTTCTAAGTGACATTACAATGATGGGAATCATTAGTAATTATGGCAATAAAAATCTAGAAATAATAAGTTAATTATAGTATTGACATCTTTTGAACTATTTAAGTCGTTCTTGAGTTTAAAGTCATTTTTATAATAGTGAATAATTGTTGTGATGTTCATTTTATTTTCATGAACATCTTGCAAATTGATAATATATTAGTGAAATATATGCAATTACTTCTTAAGCATTGAAAATATTGTTTTAATGGAATAGTTGTTGCAACCAAGAATGGAGTGAAAATACTGCTTTAATGGAATAGTTGTTGCAACTAAGAATGGAGTGAAAATATTGTTTTAATGGAAGAGTTGTTGTAACCAAGAATGGAGTAGGAACATTAAATGAATTAAAATAGTTAGTTTAGGTGTATCATTTATTTTTATTCGAAGAAAAAGTTTATTCAATATTACTTTGTTCATATTAGTAAATCCTAAAATATTTTTATTTCTTTAATTGGACTTACTAAAATGAATCAAGTAGAGAAATAAAAGGTATTTTAGGGCTTCATGGAAATGTCTTTGGACTAGTAATTCATCGACCTCTTGTGGAAAGAATAGACCATTACTTTGGGAATGTGGTGAGTGTGTTGTTAATATATAATTTTATTTAAATTCTTTGACTACATGTATTTTTAAAAAGGCGTTGACAACAACAAAGTAAGGTTACATAAAATATCAATTTAACTCAGCTTGTGAAATAATAGCTTTGGACATTTTTAAGCATTTGGTTATTAATCACTTAAATAGATATTGCTAAAAAGATTTTTGAATATTAATAAAGCTTTGATATATTTGTGTGACGATTGCTTATTGTTTATTCAATGCATAATGTTTAATTTGAGAAAAATCACTTAAGAATAATCATAATTTTTCGTAAAAAGTCAACAAAATATATTATCACCAATCCATCTCATGCTAAATCTTCGTAGAAGGTTGAAACAAATGAATGCATATACAATTATTACAATTTAAGAATTGAAAAACGAACCAAATATATTATCACTAATTTAATTGATGAATATATCTTCATAAAAGAATGAAATTGAAGAATGTATACATAATGGAATCATCTGGACACACTATGAATTCAATGTGTGGCTACTATTAGAAAACAATTTACCTCATTGGTTAATGCATGCATTGATTACATAATTGAGTTAAATCTTGGTGTCAATTGGGTCTAGCTCGCGCAGTTGTGCAATGGAGTGTTATCTTCCCCACCAAAGTTGATCTAAAAAATGAGTATATTGTTGTAACGACTTCGAGCCCTATTATTGACCAATGAAGAATATAGGGTTTACCCCGGGTACCATCCTCTAAATGCGGGGAAGTCCCTGGGGGTTTTCCCTAGGCATTATTACCTAGAAAAAAACTGAGTTAAATCTTGTTAGTCTTTCAGAAATGAATTGAAGAGTTTTTCTATAACTATTCTCTATGCTCACTGGAACAAGAATTGAAGCATAGTATCTTTCCAATGAGAAGAGGAGAAGGAAGAAATGAACTCTACCTTGCTCTAGTCCCATAATGTGCATATTCCACTAGATGCTCCCCTTGAGATAACCCCCAATCTTTGACAATTTTTCCACAATGTCTTAGGTATTTCCAAAGTTTTTTTTCTACAAGTTGTCTCCTAAAGAAGAATGATCCACAAATACTCAAATAGAATGAGGTCCTTGATGGAAACATTCTTTGCTTCAATGTCATTCTCCTATTGTTCTAAGAGTCTATCTCCATTTATTACTTTAGTGGGAGTGTTTGGAGCCACCTCCATATTTGGCATCCAGTGAGGTTTGAGTGCCTAAATTCTTTTTCTTGTTCATGATCTCTTCTCTTTTTTCGTTATTTTTTCTTCACTCCCTTTTTTTGATGAGTTTTTCCTCCATCATTCTCTTCATCCAAGAAATGATAGGCCTTTTTTGGCTTGCCACGTTGCTTAACAAGGGAGGAATAGAGACATGTGGGGGGGAAGGAGGAGGCTCAAGTGGAAGGAAAGGATAGTGGGGCGTCATATCTAGGACTTGAAGTTGGGAAAGACACAAAGGAAACCATTGGAGAAGGAATGGAAAGAGAGAGATAAGGGGAAGAGATGTAGATAGAGCCAAAGGGAAGAAAGGAGGTTGGCACAAGAGCTAACTTAGTGGCCAAGATTGACACACAAGATGAAGACTAAGGTGGAGGGGCCACAAAAGGATGATAGAGGGTCAACTCAAAATGGATCTACTAGAAAAGGACATGGAAATGGTTAGAGGAAACATGGTTCTTTCCTTTTGAGGTAGCAAGGGTTCTCTAAGAAGAAGAAGAGGGGCCAAATGTGTTATTTTATTGCTACCATTGATTATAGGATTCTTCCTGAGGAGTCGTTACCAAGGAAAATTTACAGTCTTTGGAAAAATATCCATATTCATGGCAAGCCTTGCATTTGAAATGTAATTGTTCATAATCTATTTTTTGTGTATGATTCTAGCTATTTGTTGCGAGGATAATTTCTTCGGGAAATCCTTTCTTTGGATCCACTTCAACATAAATCCTTGCACATATAAACATTCTCCTTTGGGACTAGATTTGTCAATGTGTTTTCCTATTGAATTTCCATTGGCTTCTAGTGATTCAGGACTCCAGTAGTGCAACGACAAATGAGAGAGACAAACCCAAACTTGAATGTCAAGGGAACATCTACCTCTTAATCAAAATCTATAGACCATTGGTTTAAGTGTATACCTATAGGGCCCATGAAGTATGAACCATTTCTAAAGATGAAATCCTTATCTTTCTTAAGCTAAAAAAGAAAGGTGTAAAAACTACTCCTATAGAAGAAATAGGAGAGCTTCCCCTTAATCAAGGCCATCCAATTCTTTTGTAGCCATGGATCCATTGCTCAAGGGTATGACCATATACCTATGAACTAACCTATGATGGCATGATTAGTGAGGGAAAGAACCTTTATATGAGCGGTGGTAAGCAAAAGAGGGGCCTCCAATGT
>ML817727.1:59653-76578 GCA_009831015.1 Picea engelmannii | reverse complement strand
GGGGTGCTTCTTCAAAGTGGAGCGATTGATGGAGGTAGTTAGCACTTGGAAGGTCCCATTTTCAATATACACCCCCATGCTGAGTTATGCGGCCTTATTAGCCCATTAATCCACTATAGGATTCAAATCTCTTTTCACATGGGAGAATGTGGTTTCAAAGAGGGAGCTTACTTCTCTTTTTATTTGAGCAATAATGACTGCTAGTTTGTTTTCCACAAGAGTAATTTTTCCTAGAATTGATTTGATGAAAAAAATTTAATCCCTAATTATCTTTAATGCCTTGACCTTTTCTTCTTTAGCTAAGAGGATTCCACACAATAGAGCATATGCTTTTGTCTTGTTGTTTGTAACATAACCAAGACCCTATGCATAGATAGTTATCATTTTTCCTCCAATATCGTAGAGAACCCCCCTCACACCTACCACCCCTAGTCATGGCAAGTATATTACCAAACATACTAACCCATAATTGATAATAAAAAAATTACACTGCATACTAAACTAAAAGACATGCTAGTAAGTTGGCCCATGGAGGACCCCCTCTTACACCTAGATTTCTTCAACTGGATAGGCTTCTCTCCTCTCCAAGTCGGGGTGGTCTACAAGATGTGATTATACTACTCCTTCCTCCAAGTTCAACTCCTCCTTAAAAACCAAAGTTACAAATGAGGTCACCCCACCATGAAGACAAATAGGCGAAGAGGAAGTATGTTGAGTGTCTTTTGAGAAAATATGCAAAAAACTCGCTATGCGATCTACTCTAAAGTTATTGAAACCATCTACTTTTCTAATGATAGATATTGAGTCTCTTGTGATTGAATGTAATCTCTCATGATTTTATCCATTTCCTTATGAGCTTGAATTTAGATTGTATCCCAACCACATGTCTATATCTCTCCAGTGCTTCCACATGGAATTTTTCTTCCCACTTTTTGTGTCATTTTCTCCAATACAATATCTATTTTGTCACCTCTTGTGAGCCATTGCAACTCCTTTCTCAGAGGTTATCATTTTCCTTTTAAGTTCTACCAATTCACACATCACACATCCCCCATTTCTACATTATTCCATTGGATCCCCCACACTAGATAATGCACAAAGCATTAAACAATGCCACTTGACCAATGACCCAATCAACTAATCAAAAGCACTTACCCCATAGTTTACCTTGCAAACCCCTAATGGATGGATAATTGTAGTCTAAAACAGTAAGAAGAGAAACCTTGAAGATGGGTAAAGAATTGTATCCCAAAGAAAAAAAAAGAGAACCAATAAAGCCCAATTAATTCGACACAAATGTGCAAACTCTCATGCCATCTTCCATATATATGGAAGATTTCCCAATATACAATCCTCCCAAATCCTTTGAACTAGGTGTGTATCAATGAATTTAAAGATTAAAGGAATGCAAGATTAAACAAGCAACAATCGTTCAAGACTCCTCCATCATCATCTTCTATGCATGCCAATGATAATGACTTCTCTTTATTCTTCAGCTCTTATTGACATATCATTTGTAAAATTTATTGCCTAAATCATATAAATGGAATGTTTCTCATGCAAAAGATGTTGAAGTCGTTGGAGACTCCTCCATCATCATATTCTATGCATCACAATGATAATGACTTCTCTTTATTCTTTAGCTCTTATTGACATAGCATTTGTAAAATTTATTGCCTAAATCATATACATGGAATGTTTCTCATGCAAAAGAAGTTGAAATCATTCTATGTGCTCTTTGTTAGCACTAGAAGTCACCTTTCGATTGCAGTAGAGGTAAGCCCAATACCCATTAGTATTTTATGTCACAAAGAATAAAATTAAGGTGGTTGAATGGACACAGGCCCAAGTAGATATCGCTCTAACTCAGAAAACTGGATAGGGTATGCACAAGTAGATGAGGCCTTGATTCAACTTCAGTCAGTGAGTTGTAGTAAGGGTGAGTAGGAGGAAGAACTTAAAGAGGAAGTGTAATGGCTTGCTATGGACATTAGGTCTTCCAGTAGCCAAATGAAGAAAAACTCAGAGAACAAGATCCTCTTGGACTCAGAGCTTTAGGAAACTGAAAAACACTACAACAATGTTGCAATCAAACCTCCATTACAACACAATCACAAAAACTCGATTGGATCATCCATACCCGAGTCTTCAGTATCATATGCATAAAATATGAAAAGGAAAACTGACTTGGATTGAATAAGGAGTCTCAAAACGCATAACATAACAGATAACCAGATTTAAAATCAAAACTTTACAATTGCGGGAGCTTAGCTCAACCATCAACACCAACAAGATATCAAAAAGACTCCTAAATACTCAGAACCAAAACACAGAAGTGTCCTTGAGTGGCTGCATTGAAGGCATTATGTCTGCATGCTTCCTAACAGACTGTGCATGCAGTCTCTGGTCAGACGCGAACTTCAGTCGAACGCAATCGCACTTGAGAATGGACCAGTAGGTAAGCCGACTAACTGACAGTCCTTCCCCAAGCTTTCCATTTATGGCAGAAATGATGTTCAACTACCACTAACCAACCTCAATAAATCATCAGGATTGAGAAGGACTGAGTCAACTTTGTACTTGTAGGATGTGGTGGCCTCTGTATTCTAACATTTGGAGTTGAGTTGGACGCCTGTAGGGATGACCAGGTAGTCGTGGATGTGGACAAGGATCTGGTGGGACAGTGACGCGATGGGTAGGCTATTGGGTTGTGCGATGGCCATATGGAGGAGACACAGAGGCTAGGATGAAGCTGTGGAGGCGACACAACGAGAGCTGAGGTGGAACAAAGTGGTACAAGCATCAGGATATGAGAAGGGGAGAAGTGACAGGTGGGACGGTGAATGGAGGACAGGTGTGAGGGAGTGAAATCCATAGGGGAGTGGGAGACGTGGTAGACAGAGGAGAGAGATGGAGTGGAATACATGTGTCGGCGGGACAGAGTGGCCACTTGTCTACCTGGGATAGGGCACTAAACGCACATGCTCATATTGGGGCCGCGAAAAGTGGTTTGATTCTTCCCCGCTTTTGGGCCTGATGTGTGTCTCTGGTTGACACGTAGCACCTCCACAAAACCACGGTTTTTCCCCCGACCTGCTCCACAATTTTTAACGACCTCGCATGTTGAGGCCCCGATATGGCCAATGACCGTCGATCTAGAGCGTGCAGATCTCAGCCGCCCAGATTTGCGTGCGTCTTATCACTTGCGTCAAAAGGTCACATCAGTCATTCGACTTAGGATAGAAGCCAAAATGTGGGTTTTTTTCCCACTTTCTTCCATTCCTCTGCCCAAGGCCACCTCCTAGGGAAACACCCTCTTTACAAATAAATGTGATAACACTCTTAAAAACACGTGAACTATACATTTGACATACCTACAACAAAGATAAAGTTATGATGGAAAAACACGGTTTATATACAACAAAGAGTTTGCTATAAGGCTATAGTATATCATTTCAATGGATTTACATTAAAATATTCACATTGATTAGAGTTTGCTATAAGGCTATAGTATATCATTTCAAGGGATTTACTTTACAATATTCACATTGGTTTTATGTTTCAACATTGGTAATGTGAAAAGGGTTTAAGTTGAAATAATTATGTGCTCTTAAAGACGCATGAACTATACATTTGATATACCTACAACAAAGATAAAGTTATGATGGAAAAACATGGTTTCTATACTACATATACATGGGAGGTTTCTCATGCATATACAAAGAGTTTGCTATAAGGCTATAGTATATCATTTTGAGGGATTTACTTTACAAAATTCACATCGGTTTTATGTTGCAACATTGGTAATGTGAAAAGGGTTATGTTTAAAGAGAAAATATTATAAGCATTTAAAACACTGGGTTTCATACACAATAACTGAAAGGGTGCATATGTTTTTGAATAGCACAAAGTTTGGTTTATTACATAGTATGAAAATTTGGTATACATGACATATGGTTGAAAGTGAAACTGACTAAACCCTAGCCTATTCACATGATTACTGATTTGATTAGCTATTATTGAGAAGTGACAAGTAGTGATGGTCATGAGTAAAGGGCACATTAAGCACGTGGTTATGTGGTAACATGGCATTTTGGTTTCACCCTGCGATTGGTTAGTATGGCATATTGTGTATGTGTTGATGGCTCATGTGAATTGTTTGAAGTGACGAGTGGCATGCACATTTGAGTTATGTTTGGAGGTTGATGTGATGGTTGGCCATGCAATTAATTTGCAAGGATGTGGTAATCAATCCCATAATATCATGTATACCACCCTCCATTCTGCCTTGGGCTTTGGTCATTTCATTTTGTTGGTGTTGCGGAGAGACGAAGATCGAGTCTAGTTTGGAAGTTCTACTAATGGTAGTTGCAACAACCATTTTCTCCCATCAAAGTTGATATTAAAAGAGCTCAAGCCCAAGTATGCACATATCAATTTTTTGAACATCATTCTCATGCATTTTGCATAGAAATAATTTGTTGATGGCTCTGGTTCTTGACTGGTTTTGAGTATTCTTCTCTTTTTCCCTCGCTTTTTCGCTCTTAATGAATAAATGGATCAAGGGTTTCTGCTCTGAAATGAATACTTTGTGATGATTCTTTTCTTCACTTCATGATTTTTTTTTTTAACAAAAGTTGTTGGATTTTGATTCATTAAAAAGGGTGTGGTTGAAACCATTAGTTGTACAAAAAAGAGAGCTAAATAGCCTAGAAAAAATCTAGCTCTGTCAGATATTCTATCAACCATATTTATATCCTTCTACTATGTCTTAGCCAATGTATAATACTATTAATATGTTGAACTGTATAAATTCGACAATAGATACCATTAATACAAAATATAAAACAAAACATACTCATGGATTTGGAGCTAGATCTTTCCCACTGTCATTTTCAAGCTTCTCAATGTCCTTAGAAGGCTCCATTGGGGCATTTAAATATGGAATATGTGTCATCTCTGAAGCATCCATGCCACCATTACTCCCGCCAGGGAGTGAATTCCCATGGTTCGCTACCCTTTGAGTCAGCTGGAGCTGAAGTGATTCAATTTGGCTTCTCAAATAGTCGAATTCATCCTGAAGTTGTCCCACCTTAACCCTGTGATGAGCCAGGGTGTCTAAGGAAAAAAAATAGTTGAACTAAGAGAACTAACTTGAATAAACAAACGTTGTCTTTCCTCAAAGTCGTTCTCCAAAATTTCCTCATCGTGATGCAATTCATTATCCTGAGTATCCATAGTGCTCCAATTGCCCGGGATATCCAACAATTAAGCACGCAGGGAGATGAAGGATAAAATTATAGGCCACACTATTCCACGAACATAGAAATACCTAGAGAAACCACTATCTACTAGAAAACATGCACTAGAATAATTGTGAGAAAAACAATTAGTCACCAGAGAGGGGATGTCAAAAATGCATAAAGCTATAGTTACCTTCAATACCATGGAATGCACAAAGGAAGCAACATAAAATCCTCTATCAAGCAAAAACAATCCAGGGGTAGAGAACACCTTGCAATCCTCTAATATACCCACCACGAGGCCAAGAAACAATACACTCGTCGAGACTTGCTATCCACCATTACTAACAAGAATATCATTCTCTAGATGGTTGATACGTTCACCACGTACCTTCAAATCCTTGGACAGATAGTTTCTCACGGGATGGCCATGTGAATTCTTAAGATTGTTGATGACACCACCCAAATTTGCCATCCTATGTTGTACTTTCCCCTATGCGCCTTGCTCTACGATAATGACTATACTCGCTTCTTGAATCAGATCCATCAAATTGGGAACGAATATGTACCAGGATCGTACTATCCTCTTTATACATTTCTTCCACCCACGAGCCATAAAGATTATCCCACTATGCTTACTAATAACTTGTCCATTCTTTAATTGCACGACCAGATGATGCCTTGCCATATTCATGTTGTCTCCAAGTATAATGAAGAGGCACTCCATGCGGTCTAAGGGGACCCTACCCATTTTCCAAACCATTACAATTACAGGGGGGTAACAACGCGCTCTATTGCATCGACCCCCAAAAGACTAGGGGATAATCCTATGGCTTTGTTCTCCATCGCATCTGCTTCTATGTTATTTTGATGATAAACATGATATAATTGAACATTGATATTTATCAAGGAGATCCTAATGCGCTCAACCAAATTTTTTAAGCCAACATCTTTTGGAGAAGATTCTGTTAAAAAATATCTAATTGTATTTTTGGAATCCTCTACTATGTTCAAATTGGAAATTTGTCTTTTCTTTTCTAGTTGTACCCCTTGATATACTGCATAGGATTCGACCTTGTTATTTGAGGTGATACTAATATTCCAATAAAAGACCAATTCTCAATTTCCTTCGAGGTCATAAAGCACTCCTCTCACACCTGCCTGCCTTGGATTTCCTTTTGATGCCACATCGAAACACAAGGTAAAACCAGATTGAGAAGAAAGCTAACAGTGAAAATCCAAATAAGGGGAATGAAGCTTCCAGTATGATCTTTGAGAGGCTTTAGCTCTTAATATGATAAATATATTAAGATGATACATCCAAGATTATTTTGTTGTTTCCAAAGTCTGGTTCTCATCCAACCTTATTATTTTTAAGTTGAAGTATTCAGCCAATAGTCCCAAGGAATGCACTACCACATAACTTGGAGTTGAACGCTTATTTTTGAAAATAACTCTGCTTCTGGTGAGCCAACTTTTCCAACACACATATTTAGGAGAATCCTTCCACACTCTTTGGAACACAGACTTGCCATGACAGGATCCTTGATAGGAGTTCCCCCACTTTCCCAGAAAATTTTTAAAATTGGAAGGCCATGCTATCTTATGAAGAAATTCCTCATATATAGATTTCCAAACCTATTTGGAGAATTCACAATCTAGGAATAAATGTTGAGTTGTTTCCAAGTTTTTTCTTTCATAGAGCATAACGAAAAGGCCCTTGAAACCCTCTTTTAAACAATTTTTCCCTTGTAGGAAGCTTACCTTGGGCGAGAATCCAACAAAAAATATTTTTTTTTGGCAGCCCATTATTATTCCACATATTTATCCACATAGTAGATTTTTTTGGGAGAGTGATCTACATTAACAGAGCCCTGTATCCTTCCTTTACTGAGTAACCAACCACTCTCCAACTTCTACTATCTTGAGCTTGCAATTGGACAGAGTGGCCCCTTTAAGAACAAGAAGAAGGTTCTAGGTCTGATGGCCAAGGAGGGGGGGAAGAGTTCCCAAATTCCAACCCTACCAATCACCATTAGAGTTCCATTCAGAGATATCAAATAACACATTCTTATGTTGAGTTAACATCTAATTCCCGAGTGTGTCAAAAGAGGGGTCCTGACATAGAGGGTGGGATCCAAGAATCCCATCTTTCTAGATGTTAATAAACTTCCCATTTCCTGGAATCCAATAGAGAGAATGTTACATAAAACAGTGGGAAGCCCAAAGCAACTTTAAGATAGGAGAGCCAACTTTCCTACTTGGGGGATTATCAAGGCATCTTCTTCTTTCCCTTGAAAAAGATTTCTTCAACGAGGCCTTTTTCAACCATTCATTTTTCCCTATCACCATTCTCCATAATAATTTTGAGCCAAGAGAGATATTCACGAATTCAATATTTCTAACTCCGAGGCCCCCATGATCTTTAGGTGACCTGACCAATTTCCAATTTGCCAAAAGAAATCTTTTAGTGTTGGATTTTCCTCCTTGCCATAATTTTTTTTGAATGGCCTAGGCCAAAGATTTTTTAATTCCCATAGGATATAACAAGGATGAAAATTGATAAATAGGAAATGAGGAAAACACTAATTTGACAAGCACTAATCAGCCTGCTGGATTCAGCCAGTAAGCTCTGCAATTTTCAAATTTCTCTTTGATTTTCTTCAAAATAACATGCCAAGATTCACCTGGAAGCGATTTCAAATAGATTGGCATACCCAAATATTTAAAAGTTTTCCAATCATATGAGAATGGGAATTGAATAAGGTAGGAAATAACAATTAGAGTATGAGCATTGATATTCCAGGCATATATCTTACTCTTTTTCTTATTGATTAAACCTCCATAAACATGAGTGAATTGATCCAATACCAGTTTAAATATCCTGAAAATGATTTTGGAGGCTCCTCCCATCAACAAGGTATCATAGACAAATTGAGAATGGTTGATTCTATTTACAACTCTGGCAATGTGTAGCCAAAATATTTCTCCTGGGTGGTGCTCCCATTCTAATCTTTTATTAAGTGTTTCAACTGATAGACCATAAACAAGGGCGGAGAGAGGACAAACCTACCTAAGCCCCCGTGAATATTTGAAGAAGGGAGATGGCCTACCATTAACCAAAGGATCAATCCAAGGATTACTAATACATGCACCAATATAAGAAATGAAAGATTGGTTGAATCCAAATTGCTTCAAAACCGCCTTGAGAAAATTGTGCTTTGCTCTATCAAAAGCATTTTCCTTATCAATTTTAATAACCATACCTTTTCCCCCTCGACTGTAGCTATAATGAATGGCCTATTGGACCATAATGATATTGTCCCAAATTTGTCTATTTGCCACAAACCCCCCTTGATTGGGAAGGATCCGAGAACTTAGAAAAGGTTTCGGCCTATTTGCGATGATCTTTGCCATAATTTTGTATGAGACATTACATAGAGATATAGGGCGGAATTGATCGAATGAAGAGGAAATTTTTTCTTTTGGAAGTAAGGAAAAAAAAGAGGAGTTTGTTTCTCCCCCCAACCAAAACGATTTATGCACATATTGGGGCATCCGAATGAATTCAAACTTAATAATGGACCAACACCTTTTAAATAAATGTATAGTAAAACTATCTTGACCCAGGGCTTTGTCAGGGTTAAAATGATTGATGGTTATAAGAATTTCCTCTTATGTGGCTAGCTTGTTCAGTTCCATATTATCTTCCTCTTTTAGTTTGGAAGGTATGTGAGATAAAAATAGCTCACATAACTCCTCATCCATATCTCCTTCTTATGAGTATATCTTACTATAATGTGATGTGACCAACTTTTTAATCTCCTAAAAAGATGATACCACTTCTCCATATTGTGTTATGATCTCCTCCACCCTATTACACCATTGCCTAGATTTGGCCTGCTTATGAAAAAAATATGTATTTTTATCCCCAGCTTGAAGCCACAAACATCTAGCCTTCAATATCCACATGGAATCTTGATCTTTCAAGGACTTTATATAGTTTTGATATGCAACTCGTTCTTGCTTTAAGAGTTCGGGTAGCACACCATTACTCTCGATCTTGTCTTGTATTTATTGCAGTCTCCTCCGTTGTTAAAATACTTATATTTAGAGGGAGGATTGAATCTTTAACCCAGATTTTTATTGCAGCTTTGGCTAGTTTTAGTTTATGTTCCCAAATATGAACATGGGAACTAGAAATCCATTGACTCCATGTGCAAGAAACAAGGGGGAAGAAATTTTACTTCTCCATCCAAAGGGGATTAAATTTGAAGGGGATAGGCCCCAAGTTTTCTTCCTTTTCAAAGCAGAGAGAAATAGGACGATGATCCGAGCATGCCCAAGGAATTATTGAAGAAGAGAATGAATTATGAAGTGATAAAAAGGAGCTACTAATGAGAAACTGATCCAACTTGGATACAATGTGCCCTGTCCTAGCTCTCCTATTATTCCAAGTAAAATTTCCCTTGATTGGAGGAACGTCAATCAAGTCCAAAGAGGAAATCAGATGCTCCATCTTTTCCCTTGAGGGATCCCTAACAATGGAACCCCCTCTTTTTCCCCTCAAATGCATTATAGTGTTGAAATCTCCAACTATAATACAATTTTGAGTGTACTCGGAGTCCCCCAAACCCAAAAGTAAATCCTAGCATTCTAATTTTTCCCAATAATTATTTGGCATATACACATTAAAAATATGAAAGGACATACCTGAAGAGAGATGTGCTAGCTTGACCATAATCTAATTTGTTGCTTTAAAACTTTCTTCCAGTTGAAATATGTCAACGTTCCAGCGAGTACAAATTCCCCTTGATTCCCCTCTCGCACTTATTGCTACTCGATTACTTTTATTCAAAATTTGTTGTAGTTCTTGAAGAGCGTCACGCTCCGTCAATTTTGTCTCCTATACCAGAAGAATTTGAGGTTTTTCTATTCTAAATAACCTTCCCATTGTTTCTTTCTTATCCTTGCTACCTAATCCTCTGCAATTTTAGGAGACTAATTTCATTATTTACCTGAATATTTGGATGCCCCCCCTTTAGAGGGATGAGTCATAGATTTAGATGCTCCCTTTGCAGGTTGAACATGTAATTTCCCTTTCTTCCCATCCTTTTCAAATATCCCTTCCAAAGTGGTTTGGATACTTATCTCCTTATCACATTTTGCTTCATTTTCTCTTTTATTGTGATTATATATCCTCCCCACTTTCTTCATTTTTGTACTTTGTGATACCTTTGTTTCAGATTCATCACTCGATTCCTCTTGATTTCCTTCCTTTAACATTTTTGGAATCCCTAAAATAGGTCGAGATAATATTTTACTTGGAGTTAGGTCTCTATTCTGGGGGAGGGAATCTTCTTGAGGGTTCCCCAATTTATCTGGAAGCTCCATTGCTAACTTGCTACCTTCTTCATATTCATTTCTCTTATCTATTGATTCCACATTATTTATCTCCATATTCTCTAAATACACATACTTATTTTTGCTTGATTCAACCCCATGATCCCCTCCAATTGATGATAGAGGGTTATGAGGAGATGGAGGAGATGGATTCCCCCCCTAGATTTGATCTTGTTATTGAGCCACTATCTTCCCAATGGCCTTCTTCATTTTTGGTTTGTTTCCATTGCTCTTGGACACTCTCTTTTGGTTGATCCCATTTGTTCTGTGGGAAATTCTTAGCAAACTATTTGTATTCATGACAAGCTTTACATTTGAACGACTACTCATAATCCACCTTTTGAGGGTTAGTTGAACAACTTCCAACAATAATTTTTACAGATAAAACTCTACATAGAGTCTTGCACATGCTTGAAGTCTTTCTTGTGGTTTGACTCGATCAATGAATCTTCCCAATGTATTTCCTATGTTATGCAGGGTTTCATCATTCCAATAGTGCAAAGGAAGAAAGGGAATATGGACCCAAATGGGAACCGTAGAGGGGATATCATTCTCTAGATTGAAATCAAGCATCCATTTGTTTAAATACATACCCCTTGAACCCATAAAATAAGGTCCAGTTCTGAATATTAGATCCCAATTTTCCTTATTCTCAAACAAAAAGACATAAAATCCCTTACCATAGAAAGTTGAGGACATCTGGCCTTGAATTTTTTTCCTCTAGTTCAGATCCAACCATTGAGACATGGCCCGCAAAGATGTCCATATTCCTATGAACTTCCCAAAAATCCCATTTTCGGCTAGGCGTAGAGAAAAGGGATGAGAGGACGAGGAATGCACCGATACCTTTGGAATTTCATCCAACCTTTTAACAAAACGGGGGGGCGTAGAATTCATAGGCTTAGAGTAGGATGCATTCAAAGAATGAAACGTTGCAATGTACGACGGCGGAGGGGACAACGGGTGGGATACTCCCCCTAAACCCGAGGCCATGCCTCAGATGCACACAAGAACCACTAGAAAAAAAAAAATCGAAAGTTGCAGTCGTAGAGAAACCCTAGCCGCAGAGCGTGATGTGCAAGGAGGGGATGTTGATGTTGATAATGTATTTCAAACAGATTCATGTTTTTCACTTTCCATTTCTTTTAAAAATTATCAGTATGGTTGTGACCTGGGTTCAAGTTCTTGTAAGCTTTTCCTCCATTTTCTGATATTTTGGTTGGGAAAAACATGTTTGGAGATATATTTTTATTTTAGATAAGGGTTTGGTGTTAAGCTCTGAGTTCAAAAATTGATATATACCAGCCTAGGTTTATTTTTGAAATGGATAAGATACAACTAACATTAGAGGGTTTGTTTTTGCTGAGTCAAAAATGGGTTTCGAACCCACAACCTTATAACCAACAAGAGTTTTATTTGATTCAATTATTTTGTTTACATAAAATATGGTTGAAGTTTCAAGCCCAAAATGTATGAGAATGAATCATGAAACAAAATATGGTTTGATGAAATTATAAAATCAATCTTGTCCCTTCTTATCTTGAAATATTTGAGCTCACAATTTGGCAAGATTTTGGGTTTATGGTGATTCTTTTTGTCACTGAGATTGTTAAGAAAACATATTCGTACCTCTTGTGGTTATAGTTCAAATTTTATTTCTATATATAATTGGGTCTATCTGTCATTGGTAGTAAATTGATAAATTTCGGGATAATATGTCTTTAACTCAAGCTTGTTATTGGAGATCATTTTAAATTCTTTGACCATAGATGTTAAAGCTCAAACTTATATTTTTGCAAATCATATCAAGAGCTACAATAAGAATTTGTTTTTCATCTGAAATATTTTTGGCTAAAAACATTTTTTTGAGCATTCAGGGATGGTTGACATAAGATGGGAATTTTCACAATAAATAAGTGGAAAAGTTTGACGATACAAGCTCAAATTATCAAATGAAATGTAATGAATGTTTGGAAAAGAGGTGGAAATTTGATATGCATATTTAAAAGTTATTTTTATTTTATAATATACATGGCCAAATCATATCATAGTATATCATTTGTCATAAATTATTCTTGATAAATCCATAAACACATTTCATTTAATTTCATGATTTTTCTCCTCCTATTATATAAATAGAAAAACTTTCTAAGAAGAGACTTGCTGGTAGATTGAGGCATATGATCTTGATACATGAACAATCTGTTTAGATTTGAAAAAAAAATCATAGGATATTTTGGCATGCATAAAAATAGTGAAATATGGTTTATAAACCATGTTGATATGAACTTTATTCATAATGAAAATGGGATGAGTTCTGAACAAAATTAATTGAAATGGATTATGAACATTATCGTGCATTCATGTCATTTATTACAGTTTCCATAAGATACAATTCCTTTTTTCATTACGTCTTGTCATTTATAATTCCATTTACGTTCATTTTCCATGTTCAATAAGATCAGTGACAGTTTGGTAAAGAATTTACAGTTTGAATGTTATGGACAACAAGCAGATAAAGGAAAATTGATCATTTCTTCCCTATTTTCCTTATTCCATTTCATTTTCCCTTGGCATGCTTGATTTTTTGGTCAGTGCAGAGCCATTGTTAGATTATTTTTAAAGAAAAATACTATTTTATGATTAACATATTGTAACTTGTGTATACTAATTTGAGCACTGATGGATATTTAGATGAGTTTCTTCAGTCGAAGAAACAATTGCTTTGGTAACAGAGGAAATAGAGGGAACAAAGGTAGAATGCCCAATGCATTTGGGAAAAAGGGTGGAAAAAAACTACGAGGTTCTCCATCCATTTAAATGCTAATTTTAAGAAGTTCAACAAGCTAGTCCAAACTGGATATACCTCCCTAGCCACCCTACATTCTAGCCACCTCAACCACATGTTATACCTCCTCTTTAGCCACACCCTAGTATAGCAAACATTATCGAACAACCCCATATGCAACCCCATTTTCCACCAACCAATGATGGTTGGGAGAACGTGCCTGCTAATCCTTCTATTAAAAGAAATTAAAGTCATAGGGGCCCCACCTATTAGTTATTATATATTATTATTAATAATGTTTTCCCTTATCATAAATTAAGTTGTCCTATCTTAACTAAAGTTATTTAACTTTAGTAACAAAAATTAGTTGAACCATTTGAACTGCTTTTGAAGAATAAAAGGAAGAGAGCAAGAACAAAGGAGGACATGATAAAATAGAGAGAGATACTTATGATAAGGTTTTATCTTGTCTCAAGTGAGAATCATTATCCATTCATTCATTTATGAGTTTCTTAAGAGCCAAGTCCTCTTGTTGATAGAAAGGTTACTCTAAAGGTGGCAAAAGAAAGGATTGGTAAGCATAGATTTTTGACATGCTTCAAAAGGTCATTCATTTATCTTGATAGTCTATTTAGTTTGATTAGAATTCATGAGTTCATTTTCATTGTTGATTAAGGATATTTTGCAAATTCAAGACTATGATGTGCTTGTAGCTTGAATTGATCCAGTTTATTTTAGTCTTGGTATTTTTCTTTTAGACACTAGTTGTATTTGTATGATTCAAGATTAGATCCTAGACTTCTAAGTCTAATTCCGGTTCAAACCCTCGTAAGGGTTTGTAAATAGAAACTTAGTTGTAACTAAGAAAATATGTCAATAAAATCATTTTCTGATTTCTTCTCAATTTGAGATTTGTTGTGTATTGGTTTTCAGATGTGTGTTATCTTATATTTATTCAGATAATTCTTTTCAAATTTTGTTTACAAACACTCTTTCTATTCTTTTAAATTTTATTTTATAGAAAAGCTTATAAATTTGATAATAACATCAAGCCCAAGAACTTATTTCTTGATGAGTGATTGATATTTTTGAAAAGGCTATAAAGGGTGATAATCCCGCCTATCTCACCTAGCCTAGTGAGATTTGAAAATGCTTGAGTGAGGATATAGCCATTCCTCGCCTCAACATTTATTTGGTGACCATACCATGGAGCATCTTTTACTCTCTGGTTTTTTTTCTTTTTTCTTTTTTCCATTTTGATTAATGACTTTGTCTAACCAACAACAACGTAATTTAAGGTTTCATGATCAAAGAAGTATTGTTTCATGTGTTTTTTATTTTATTCTTGAAACTACTCGTACCCACGAAGAACTTGAACGTTCTTGGGAAATTATAGCTCATGATACTGATATTCAAGATTAGAGAGAAGCCCTTCAAAGGAAAGATCAAAATAGGCCTCCTCAGTAAATTGTAGTCTTATTTCCACTCAATCTTGTCTATCAAGACAGTTAAGAGGCCAACATGCTAAATTTGATCCTCTCTTTGAAATAGGAAGGAAAAGGCAAGTTTTAGAAAATCTTCAACCAAGGATTAGAAGATATTTTTCAGATTCTTCATCTGAAGTAACAAGTATTTCAATATCTTTTCCTCCCAGGAAACCTGCAATGACTTCTTCCAGTGGTTTTGGTGGTATAAGTGGATCTTCTTCATCATCACCTTCAAATTTTTCTCTAATTGAAAGCATGTATAGTCACTACAATCTTGTCGTGTCAACTACAAATCCTTTTAAATTCATCAAACAATACGTTTTATTTAAATTTGTGGAGGATACAAATGCCATTATGTGGTATTTGTCTTCTCCCTTAGGTTTAGCTCCAACTGTTGAAAATAAGCTTAAACAACTGAGAGGGGGGGTGAATCAGTTGTATATAAGCTTAAACAATTTTATACTTATTAAACCATTATTAATCTTTCTTCATGTGGTCATCAACAATGTACAGCATATGAACAGTAAAAGAAAAAAAACCATCAGTCACACATGAAGTACACACAGAGACAGATTTTCACGAGGAAACCCATAAAGGGAGAAAACCTCTTCTTCTTCGAAATGATAGGCAGTCTTTTGAAGTTCTGTACATCATTTACAATTGAGCACCAACTCAATGTGAGGCTGCTACCTCTGTCTTACAAGCTGCAACTTGTTTGAGAGCTCCAACTCTCTGGTTTCTCTAGCACCCACTAGAAGGAAGCACCAACTCCCTAATTATTCCAGCACTAACTGGATGGAAGCACCAACTTCCTGAATATTCCAGCACCAACTGGATGGAAGCTCCAACTTCCAGTTACACAGGCTCCAACCTGCATAATAGAGAACACCTGTTCTCCCTAGCACCACCCTGCCACCCTTGTTTCTCTGGCTACCACCAGATGGAAGCTACAACTTCTTGTGTTCAAGCACCCACTTGAACTTCTCAGGACAACAGTCCTCCCGAGCACCTCCCAACCGCCCTTAAAATATCAAATAATGAATACACATATAATTACACAGATAAATCAATTCTTACCAATCTTTCTTTGTATTTGATCTTCAACAGACTGTTCTGCAATTCTTTTATTCTTCTGGTTGTTTAGCAGGTCAGCTCTGCATCACCTTTTCTGTTATGCTTCTGCTCTCCATTTCGTCTCTCTCTGTGCATTTGCTTCATTTCCTACTACGCCTCTACTCCTTTTCCTTTTCTTACTGTTTACTCATTTTTCCCTTTTAACAACCACATAATTCAGTCTCGTTCATATTCTTTTATACAAGCTACCTTGATGATTCCACTTACCTTTCCAATGGGAAATCCAAGGATATTTGTCTTGGCAACTGAAACGCTAACCAATTCGTCATCATGAGTCCGTTACACTTAACGGATTCATAACTGAAGCTTTAATGTGTGAATAAGAACAGCAGCCCTCCGATCAATACTCGATCCAACGGTCCAGATCTAATCGGGATTTCACTCATCGCGATTTCGGCATTTGCGATGTCAAAATTCACAAGTCCTCCGGACTCGCGATTCTCTGATTCCCGATGGCTCCTTTCATACGCTAGCCCTCCTGAGCTTAGCTCCCGGTCAATGTGACCATCACTCCGTGACCACATCCTTATCTCTGACAGCTGGCCTCCACTACGCCACCGTCCTCCTTCGCTGTTGTGCTGACATCTGGCCCCCACTCATCGGGGTTTCGCGGATCGCGATTCTGACTTGCACAAAACTCTTGTCAACGGAATCCCCGATTTCCCGATGAACAAAATGCCGACGATGCCTTGATCTTCGACACCTGTCCCTCAGATGGACGGTCCCAATCCCTCCGAGATTTCGAGACTTTCGATATCAAGTGACTTTGTCATTTCAAAGTCCCGATCGCCGATGCCTCTGCTGACGTCACACGTGGTTTGACACGTGTTAGATCCTGCCACGTGTCACTCTGATTCGTGACTTACATGT
>ML817727.1:9273-42383 GCA_009831015.1 Picea engelmannii | reverse complement strand
TACCATGATACCTCGGACCAATTACCTCATGGAGCAAGAGTCCTCTCCGATGCAAGCCCAGGTCGGTGGTGATGGAAACTGCTACTGCTGACAGGACAAATCTTACGAAGAAGAAGAAAGATGGGCCCTCCAGGGCCTTTCTCAAGTCAACCCTGCTCTCGGTACTCAATGTCTAGGACCATGCGGGCCTCGAGACATGATCTCCTAGTTATCCCTAGATATCGGGGATAACAGTGCACACAAATGAGCCCGTGCGCCCATCAACTATCGTGTCTCTTGGACCGACGTGCCCCTTTCCTTGTGTGTTTCCTTGTGTCGATCGATGAGACTATATGTGTGTGTTGATGGTTCATCCAACCTCCTCAACGTGCCCATGCTTTCAAGGGTAGGCGGGTCTACTCCTCGGGCATGCGTCCAAGTCACCCCGTCCTTTCCCAAATGAAACCCAAGTCTCCATCAACTATCTAAGGCAAGTAACGTGTGTGCCCCCTTGGTGTCACATGTCACCCTTGTGCATCCAAGGTGCTCCTGCCCACAACCACATGTCTTCGTTCGTCCAACCAATTGCATGCACCTTGTGTTCTCTTGCCCGAATTGTCCCCAAGTCTACTTAAGGAGTGCATGTGCTTGGTGGGTGTCACAAGAGACCTTACATCCTCCTCCACTTAAAATTGTTTCCATCCTTGTAAACATCCATTGATCTCCATGGTGCCTCTGCCCCATCTCTAAATCTTGTCACCACTCAACAAATGTTGTTCTCCTTTGGAAGATCTTCAAAATGTTCCCAAGTGTTGGATGCTCCTGACCCATGATGTCTATGATACTTCAAATTTGTCTTCTATGTGTCATGTACATTATATCCTCTCAAGTTTCGAACTAGTTGGGTGATCAATCCAACTTTCTCATTTGTTTCTATAGAATGCATGTCTCCACATCCAACAAACCTTTTTTTGTCTGCCTCATTCTCATTTTGTCCAATTCTTCTTGGTATTGTTGAGTCGCCCACTGCAGCCTCAACATGTTTGCCTCACTTGGCAAAAATTATTGATTCTGGACAAGGTCCTGCCCCTTATCCTCTCGCAAGTCGCCTCCACAACCTATACATCATTTCACAACTTCCATTCTTGAGTTTTTCCATGACACCTTCACTATGCATCACCATTCATGTTACATCACATATTTGTTTTCTTCTTTTAGTAGGAAGAATGTACCTAATAACCTTCACCAAGGCTACTGGGCTACATCGTGTCCAACTTGTTCTCCATGCACAAGTATCACAATACCAACCGAACTTTCTTTGGTGTGCATCCCAACTCTTCAATTCGTTATGTAGTTAGTTGGAAGTCATATATCTTCATGGCCTTACTACAAAAGTGCACGATTGTTGCGGGGTGTCGGTATTCATCTCCTACCTCTTCCACTTTTGTCTCCAAATATGGTTGAGTAAGTGCCTCCACACACTATCTTGGCTCAACTATGAGGTTTTTGAAGTAGGTAAGTATGTTGCCCAACCCTCCACAGTGTTCATGACCTTCAACTCATAACAATTCACTTGGTGATGCTCTCACTGCTCCATGGAAAGTGAAGAGTCCAACTTCCTCCTACACTTACATTCATGGTTCTATGGGTTCCTCTATCGACTAACCTTCCCCATGATTGTCTTCACTGAAGTCTTCGTTGTTGTCAACTATTTCTCTTCTTTCCCCAGACTACTCAAAGATGTTGCGGTGCAGATGAATTCTTGTTGATGTGTCATGAAGTAAGGCTTGTCCATGCTTCCACTAACTCCTACTACCAACTTTATCACAAAAATCCTGAGTGTCATCTTGAGCTTTCTCTTCGTCATCAAGGGTGCGATTGGTGTTCTAGTCTTGTCCAAGAGTACTAAGTGAATACAAATATATTTTCTTCCACTTTTGACATCTCTGGGTGCATGTCATCAAATTTTATTTTCCTCATATTATCTTTGAGTTTGCAATAAGAGTCTTGACTGTATAAGCAAAGGTCTCAGATGAATTAGAATTAACATAAATGGAAGGTCATTTTCCTCTATCTTGTTGAGGTTCAATGGATAATGCTTTATAATTTCTAGGCAGATGGACAAAGTTTGCATGGGAGGTTGTAGAAGAGGAATAACAAGTGCTCGAGGTGACTAAAAAGTAGTGTGGCCAGTGAGGTTCAAATACATGGTTTGAACTAGTTGATTGAATTCCTTCGAATTGGCATCAAAATGGATGGAGAACCTCATTATTTTGTTTCTGCCTCTTTGCCCCAATTCATTAGGCATTCTACCTATGTTTCCTCTGTTACCCCTGTTACTAGAACGATTGTTGCAATGGCTGAAGAAACTCATCTAAATTGCATCAATGACCCAATTAGTATATATATACAAGTTACAATATATTAAACATTAGATACTATTTTTCCTTCAAATAACTTAACAATGGCTTTGAATTGACCAAGCAATCAAGCATGTCAAGGGAATATGAAAGGGAACAAGGAAAATAGGGAGGAACAACATAAGGTGTCTTTTCTCTGCTTGTTGTTCTATCATTCAAAGTGTGCATACTTTACCAAATTCCTCAATATAATTAGCCACTAATCTCTTTGAACATGGGCAATGAGAATGGAATTACAAACGATAGAGTAATGAAAAGGGATTTGTAATTTATGAAAAATGTTATAGATGAGTCATGACAGGAATGCATGATAAAATACACGTTCATAACTATTTCAATCAATTATGTGCAAATAACTTATATCATTTTCATTTGAATAAAGTTCATATCAACATACTTTATAAACCATTTTTCAACATTCAAATATGCTTGAATGTTTCATGTATCCACCCAATATCTTCAAGACATATATCTATATCAAAAGAATAAGCTACTCATACATCATCTTGCTGACTTATGCAAAAATGTTCTCTTAATAGGTTTGTTATCGCACAAGTTGTAGGTTGGGAAAATTCTGACCCAAACCACAAGGTTGAAACAACTAAGAGATCACCTACCCACTGTCACCTTAGATAGGTGTTCCCATCACTTTAGAGGTGAAGTGGTCACCTCAAGGGGGGAATCCCGGGTGACCCTAGAGGGAAATGAGATGAAAAGTGAGATGTATGAATGGATTCCTCTATAGGTCGATTTACTAAGTGAGGAATGAATTGAATAAATGTCTTGGTGGTAGCCAAAGTTTTTCAAGAGGTGAGAGAACCTTTGTAGAGTGATGTACCTGCCCGAGACACAAGAACAAGCCAAGTATATGTGTATAATGTTAGGTGGACAAGCAATTTAAGCTTGTTGTCCCTAATTGAAAAAGTAAACAATGATGTATATCAGTAATAAAATGACAATGATAACTGCAAAATAAAGTTTCTCAAAGTTTAGTAAAAAGTACAAGAGACAAGCTAGCAAATGACTAGTTTAGCTCAATAAGATAGCATACAAATTTAGCAACAATGCAAGGTTGTTGTAAAAAAGTTTTGCAGAAGTAATTATCAGCTTTATGGCTATAACAAACAATTTATTACAACAGACAAAACAACCACCAAAAATCACAAGTAGTCCACCCAAAAAGTGCGCTAGGGTTAGGAGAATATAGGGGCAAACTTCTAGCAATTTTTTACGGTTGAATTAGGAGTTATTAAGAAAGTTGTATTAAGGTTTCTGCAGCCCTAATGGATGTAGATAAAAATTTATAACAACATCAAGAAGTACTTATCCAAAGGTGGCGCCCTAGTGGCTCAACCAAACATATAAATCATAGAAATGAATCCAACTTAGACAATCTGAAAATCCTAAGTTTTTATGTGAACCAATGCAAGATTTTATTTCTCCAATGAATTTTGATCAAGTTCCTTTTAGATATTGGGTGATGGAGTCAAATGAATGAAGAGATAACAAGAGCTACCTCCTTGGGGGTGTAAACCCTTTTACTCCCTAAGGAAAGCAATGTCAACTAGGAAGTACTAGGAGGGTGTAAACACTTTTACGTCTCCTAGTAAAATCTTGTGCAACAAATAATTTCTAGAGAAAAATGATAGAAAATGGTGGGGTTGTAAATGCTTAAACTCCCCAAGAACTATATCAAATCAAACTTGTAACCAAGCAATGATGCATCAACAAGATAAAATCCTTACCTAGTCCAAGAAATGACAAGATAAACCTCTTCTTACCAAGATAAATCCACCATAAATGCAAGAGAAAATCTCCAAGAGAGGTAGCGCTCTACTTCTTCCACCAACAAAAATCACAAGAGATAGATATTTCCCAAAGAGGGCGAAAATTTCAGCCAAATACTTCTCACAATGGGAGAGTTATATATCAAAATGAAATAGAGATGCCATTTGTTTATACAGAATGTTCTCAAGTATGTTTGTCCACAAAAATTAGGGTAAAACATAAGATAAAGGGTCAACAGCCCTTATCTTACCCTTTACAAAGACAATATTATTTAATTCAACTAAAATTTGAAATTGCACAAGGAAAACCCTAAAAACATGACATCAACCTCCTTTGAGGCCATGTTTTGGCACTTTGGCTAAGTCGTTGAGCTTGGAGAAGGGTGTGCTAGGATTCAAAAAACCATGTGTCCTCAACCCTTTCCTTTTCGTCTTGTTTCAAGACTTCCTTCCTCCAAATTTTGCCATGTGTCCTCATCACCACCGCAAGCTCCCTCAAGCATGACGTTAATCCCCTTAAGGTGACATTTTAGGCGTCCAAAGCAAATCGTTTGACTTGTGAGGGCATGGTGAGGTCATCCAAGGTGTCTTCTAGCCCTCCAACAACATGTGATCTCCATCTGGTATGCAGGCCCTTGGCATCCAACCTGTGGAATTCAAGCCCCATGGAAGCCCAAGCTAGGCTTGTTCCTCCAAAATTGTCCACCAAGCAAGGTCCTGCAAAACAAATGGGCACACCCTCCAAGGATCTCAAGTCATAAATATCGGAAAGTGAAAACCACATCTAATAAACAAGGCACCTAAACATGTGCATCAAAACTACCTCATCAAATTAAACAAGTGCTCAAAGACCCTATAAAATTGACCAAGTTTAGGTATGGGAGGGGTGTCATAAGAGCCCTATTGGATATACCAAAACCCTCAAGTAGGGGGTGCTTCCAAGGATGCCCCTTCAAGGTCATGTAGTGGATGATGAGGTGGATAGGGGGGTTTAGATTTCATAGGTCAATGGGTTTCATGATACACGAGCTCATATTATCTCATATATGGGTGCCTTTATAGAGGGTGTGTTGCACCTTCGTTTTCAATGCAACCTTTTTCCAAGCCCATTGATTGACATTTATTAATTAATTTATGATCCAAACACGTGTGCACTCCCAATAGATAATACAAATCTTGGTGGGGCAGTAACACAATGTCACCTAAAAGAAGAGGTCCACAAAGTGCCATAGGGGTAACCATCAAAGCGTTATAACACACTTGTGTTAGTCTTTCTTTCAAGCGAGATATTTATTATGTGTTTGATCCTTTGCAGGTCTTCAATTCTTTTAAGATAATAAGTTCATCATTCTCAAGACTTGTCTGGGAGAGCATCTAGAAGGTTTATGTTTTAGGATTTTATATTTTTCCAACCATGATCCCTCTAGGCCTTTAGCCCTTCTTGGGTCACTAAAACCATAAAGCCTAGAAGAGGGTAATGTGATTGGAATGTAATGAGCGGAAAGTGATAAGTATGGTTGTGAATGGTATGATGACCCCTCAAGGGACCCCTAGATGCACCCCTTCCCAAAAAGCTGTCCACTTACTAGGAAATCGATGACACTCACCAAGGTGAAACAGGGTCAAAATCATAATGTTCAAGCAGGCGTTCTATACTCAAAAGCAACTTTAATACAACATGCTTAAATGCCTCAAATATTAGGGTGATTACCTGGCACAATACTTGACTTGTATTGCATGGATAAAGACACAAATGCTTTCTAGAAGCTAGCTGGTGTGGTGGATGCCCTGACGATGGATCCAAAGTGTGGTGGTGAAGTGGGTTTACATATGTGCAAGTGGACATTGCTAGTCATATGGTCTCTCAACACTCCATGTCTACAACCTGAGGGACTCGAGACATCACCTCCTCAGTTATCCATAAAAGTTGGGGATAACAAGGTTCACTTTAAAAGTTTAAAATATAATCAAATATATCAACAAGGGGGAGTTATTTCATGAATTTTTTAATGAAATGTGTTTTGGGATATTTGGGAATAATTTCTGGAAAGTGGTATAAGATGAGGAGGTAATGCCCTGTTTACATAAATACAAACAAACTTCAAATCCATATATCATACCTTTCATTTATTTCCCAAAACACACATTATAATTTCATTCAACAGTCTAACTTGAATCATCAATCTTAACATGTTTAATCAACATCAACTATCAAAGCTTATGAATGTTTTAGATTCGCCAAAAAAGTCAAATGACCAGAGTATATATTTAAGTAAGTAAGTTCAAGAGAAATGCATCTTAAGCTATCTCAATTATACTAGCCATAATTTAAAAGGGATGTCGTGGCCAATCAAAGGAACACAACCCATAAAATATACAATAATGCATCCAAAAATGGGCATAGTGTTGTAGCATATCATGACCATCTGAATATTTTAAAATACTGTCAATAGAGGATGCGTGTAGCCACATCATTTATTTCAAACTAAACATAGTCAGGGTTGAAAACCAATACAACCAGACAACCATCCAAAGAATAGAGATTATCAATCAAAGCTCGAAATTTAAACCCCATGCTTGGTTAAAAAAAAAACTCATGTCGACTCTTAAACTCAATCCAAAAACCAATTATCTTTCATTTGATTATGAGTTCGAAACATGACTTACACTCAACACAAATAAGAAATTTTGATGTTGGTTGTGAAGCTTATGCATAACAATAAGTTTATTCACTTCAAAATAAACTAAAACTCTTTATATATCCATACAGAATTTTAAACCCAGAATTCAACTCGGACCCAACAAGCAATACGAGTTGACACAAACCATTTCTAGTTGCAAATATAGGATGCACAATTCATTCAAGAACTAACTATCCCCAACATGGGCACAAATTCAAACCCAAATAACCAAAGTCAATGATAACATTTGTTGGTCGTATAAAGCAAATGACCTGTGCATATTTATTTGATCCATTCAAACATCTATTAAGGTTTTAGGTTCAAAACCTAGTTCTGACTCAGCAAAGACAAAGCTCTATAATGTTGATCACAAACTTTTACACAACTGCAAACTTGTCCAAAAATAAACCAAGGTCGGGTGGTCATTTATATACTGATAGATATTTTTAACCCAGTACTCCAAATGACATAAGACCCACATCCAATATGACCAGGGTGGCTTGAAACCATAATTCACTTCAACAAAATGAAGGCTTTTCAAAGGATAGCATATCAAATAGCACTGAAATTATCCAAGGATTCAAACTCAGAACTCAATACATTTATGTCAAATGGGTTTAGCTTCAAAAACCAAAAATGGAAACTGAAATAATGCATGAAGCGGGGAAGACACTCAACACAAAGTAATTGTCTCATTTTCTTTTAAAACAAAAACCCTTGAACAATTATTTCATTAAGAGCGAAAAACATGGAGAGAGAGAAACACACTCAATACCAATCAGGAACACAGAGCCATTACTAAATTATTTCTTTGCAAAATGCATGCATAAGATGCTTAACAAAATGACATGTACATACATGGCCTTACTACCTTTTTTATAATATTGCTATGGAAAAAATGATTGTTGCAACTTCCATGAGCAAGGTTTCAAAGCTAGCTCGAGCTCTTCTTTATCTACAATCCCAACATAACTAAAATGCCCCAAAACCAAAGAAAAGGAAGTGGTAAATTGTGAGGGTATCAAATTAATTGCCCACATACATGTGAATTGAATGCATGGCCAACCCATCACATCAGCCTCCTAACCATAACTCGTATGTGCATGCCAACTCAACATTTCAACAATTCACATGAGCTTTTAACACATTCACCATATATATCACACCATATAAACCAATCATGGGGTTGATACCATATGCTATGTTAGCTCATAACCATGCGCTCAAATGCCCTTTAACCATTTCCATCAACCTTGTCACTTCACAATAATAACTAATCAAGTCAGCAATCATGTGAATAGGCTAGGGTTATTTTGTTTGCACATTCAATCATATGCAATATATACTATATATTACATTCTATTTAATAACCATTCAAAATATATGCACCACATTGTATATCAAAACCATAGTTTCAAACATTTGCCCATAACTTTAATACTTATCATTACCTTTTGCTTCTCACCATTATTGTGACAAGAGTTTTGAGAATCATATAATCATAAATTTTGTGCATAACTTGACCATATAACAAGATTTTGTATATGAATCAAAACTTCCCACATGTATATGGTTTGCAACCATGCTTTTACTTGTCACACTTTGAACCCATTGCATATATGTCAAATTTGTATAGGTAATGTAAATTGTAAAGTTTATATGTTTTGAACTCATGAGTATCGTGTAATCTTAGGAGTAGGGAAGATCATACATTTTACAAGTACCATGTCACAAAAAGCTGAAGAGTGAAGAGAACAATTATCACTATCATGTACCAAATTGAAGTGAAACAACCCATATCATCATCTAATCATGCCAAGAATCACACACATCATGACTTTCAAAGCTTCATCATAATACCACTGATATGAAAATATGTAAGTGTTCCGAGGAAGATGCTTGAAAATAATCATTTATGTGTTTTTTCCTTCTAGCGGACCCCACATATTAATATTATATCATAAATATATAGATATGCCTTACACTCATCATTTGTAGGGTTTTAATAATAGGTGAAGATGTTTTGAGTCAACATATACCTCATGGTAACATTGACTTACCATCTCCCATACATTGAGTTGACTGTATGTGATGGGCTTGGATGATCTGAAGTAGAAGAGGAAATATGGGGGGGGGATGCTGGGTTTCTATATGTGGAAATGTTGGTAATCATCATGGTCAAGATCATCGTCTTCATTGCGGGCCATGAGACATGATCTCCTCCAATTACCCCTAGGCATGGGGGGAGGGGTAACAATACCCATGTTCCTGAAGAGTGGAAACACTTGAATATGATAGATAGGATGGCCACCAAGATGAAAAAAGGAAAAAAACATAACTTCCAAGCATCATGATTCATTATTCGACTTCAACCCATGATCCTCACCTAAATTCCAAATGCATTAGATGCCCATGATTTGCAATACTACCTTCTGTCACCATTTTCGATCACGGCCCTTCAACTCCTCGTGTGCGCTCCCCTGGGCGCTAGGCCCTGGACATTTAATCTAGTCGATGGCAAAGCAATGGATCCAATATGGAATTCGCTTGGCAATAACTCTCTCCTTTGTCTCATCGTGTTTCTTATTTGTCATCTGTTACTATTTAGTGCTTGCAGCCTTAGTTTGAATCTCTCGATGTGGCGAAGGAGCCAACCTCTTTGCAACTACAACAATTATGAAATGGAGATAGTGAAGGGAAATATGAAGTTGCAACAACATGAATTGGTGGCTCTTTGTGCATCCCATGCCCAATTGGAACACAAGTTACAAGACAAGGAAGATAGGAGAGACAAAGAAATGACAATAGTCCTTTGAAAGGTAAACAAGCATTATGATTAGATCCGGTCCCTTAGTAAGACCATCCAACACAATCATACAAACATCCCAGAGTAGCTTGACCCAATTCCCTTTGAAGGATAAAAAGCTTCCTGTGAAGTTTTGAAGCCCCTGCTTCACCAACCAGAGAAAGTCAACCAAGAGGACTGTCAAGCAACGATTGACACCGATTTGAAACTCAATTAGTCTAGGTTTTTTATGCAATGTAAAATTGTTTTTTTGATGTTCTCTTATGTTAAACTCTACACATGGAAGGACAGTAGTAGTTTCTTTGTAAAAAATACAGAAGATATGTCCCAATTGAGGATAAGTAAACCCTCTCATATGTTGGAGGTTCAAAGGAATTTTGAATTTTTGTACAATCTGGTTGTTTTTACCTTTCTACAGCTCCTTTTATAATAAAAATTAACCGTTCCTGTTTAAAAAAAAGTGAAAAAAGTTAAAGCTTTTAAAAATGATTTTAAAAGTGTTTTATAAAAGTGAAAAAGGTTTAAGTAGTTTTTTAAACTTACAATTGAGATTTTTTTCTCCATATCATGCTTTAACTTGACTTTAGTAGCATATTAGATTAAGAAAGCATATGCGCCTCTCACCACTCTTGAATATCAATGTTTTTAGTACCAATTTTGGGATATTTGATCAAATATCTCATTTTTTTAACCATTGGTCACACCTACCCTCTTGTATGGGTGTGAGGTTCGAGAACCATATACGTTCAGGGAGTAGATCAAAACAAAATAGAGAGAGTGCTTGTCACCATGTTATCTAAATATCTTCTTGCCAATATGTTAGTGTTTCATGATATTATTCTTGCAAAAATCGGCACAGCTCTACTCAATGCTTCTGTGATCTTTCCTATGGCGATAATGATACACATGCTTTGATGAATGGGCAATTAATAGACTAGTCATCTTAGATATCCATATCTTGTTCTCAAATTGTGTATGGAGTAGGTAGAGCAGGTGATCAATTCATGTTGGCATATGACAACCCCTTCACTGATTCACCTCATTGACCTTAATATTGATAGACCAACCTTGCATAGTTTTTTAGTGAATGTTTCTCATCTCTCCAAGGGAAAGATAAATAAGGTTATTTGTATCGATAACTATAGAGCTTACCTTCGGTCCACATGGTTTGAGCCTAGAGAATTGCTTTTTCCCAAACTTTAGCACTACTCATATCTTGTATGTCTAGTGCAATGATGGGTCCATTCAACCCCTAGGGTAGACCAAACTCCAATTGCCTTGTAGCCTGAGGGTCCCTCTTATCTAGCTTAGAGTTTGCTCCCAACAAATTTGCATTGAGAGAAATCATATATTCCTTGGGGACATCATGTTTTCTAGATTTGCTCCTTAGAGACTTAGACTAAGGACCGCTTTGTATTTCAATACCCTTCATATAGAGGACAATTATTTTGTTTCTTCATATATTGACTTGATTCTCTCCCAAACATTCAATACAACAATATAATTTAAAAAATAGAAATTATCCCTATATGTAAACACTTATTAGTCCCCACCAAGGGAATATAGCAATGAGTTTGCTATTAATTTGACATTAATTTGCCTTGTATTTTAAATTTATATGTGCAGTGTAATGTTTAACTTAATAAAACAAATATATATTTTTTGATATAATAAAAATATTTGTTTCTCTCATTTTTCATTGGTTGATATATTTCAAGTCTTATTGTTGCCTTCAAGTATTTCAATATTTCAAATTAATTACATAATCAATAAACTTGGTTATAAGTACCTAGTACCTTTTATATAAAAAATTAAGAAAAAATGTAAAAATGCCATGTGTTCTCTTATTATTACTATCCATTTATTTTATTATTATTGCATTTCAATAAACTTGGTTATAAGTACCTAGTACCTTTTGTATAAAAAATTAAGAAAACAAGTAAAAAGCCATGTCTTCTCTCATTATTACTATCCATTTATTTCTTTATTATTGCATTTATGTTTTTCTCTTATCATTAATACAAAGTGTACTCCTACTAGATTAATACAAAATGATATACATATAATTATGTATGATGACATATGTGTAATTTCTTTTTAATAGTAATTTTGAATTTCTTTTAAAATGAAAATAAATTAGTAAAAATATAGTTAAAAATGAAAAACAAAATGATATAACAACTTATATATATTTCCCTTTTAATAATGATTGTGATTTTTTTTTTAATAAAGACAAATAATAATTATAGCAAATTGACAATGGTTTTATAGTAAATTGACAATTGTTGGGACACTTTAACTAGTTCAATAATCCCATCTAGATACACTCTATTTCCAAATTTACTTGGCAGGGACTAAGATATTACTTAATAACTTAAGGCAGTTATCATGAAGTTATTGCAATTGTTATATCATTATAAATTTTATGGTGTTGAGTTATAATATAAAATGGGTGGAACCACTAAATTTAAACTTTATAAAAAAGTGTGAACATGGTATTAATTGTTTGTTCTCTAACTAAATATTTTTAAACATTCTACTTTTTAAGTTTTTAAGAGCATATTTTTGGATCAATTTTTACAGAAATCTTACCAAAATTTGTTGGAACTTCAGAGTTCAGATTTGAGTGATTGAGTCTGTAAAATAAGAATGCTCTGATTGTTTTTCATAATGCTGAATTCATTTATGCATTTAAAAAATGCAATTTAAATAACATAAAATGGAAATTTCACCAAGATCTATTTAACCGGATTTGAATGAAAAAATTCAAAAAATCAAATATTTAAACGATGCCATTTCTTTATAACGGAGCTAAACTTTCAAGTTAAAGGTAATGGCAGTGGATGTAAAAGCAGAAAAAGGTAGCGGATTTAAAAGCAGGAAAAAAGCGGGCGTCACAAAAATCTTTAAAATAATTTAAATCTAAGAAAACAAGCACAGCAGTAGTTCCATCCCAGCCTCTTTTGTATTCGGCACTGGATTGGTTTGTTTGTTGTTTGTTCGTTCTGCAGCATGGCCATGCTGGTTGGTTTTTCTTTATGGGTTTGTAGGGATGTGTTGTTTTGTTTGGTTTTTCTTTTCTTTTTCAACCTTTTTTTTCTGTGAGTGTGAGAGAATTGCTCGACTAGTCGATTTTATTTTGTTGCCGAATGCACAGAACATAAATTGGTAAATAAATGAAACCCATTATATTTATCTCTTTAAGCTGGTGATGGAGCAGCTGTTTTAATCTGTATTAATCTTTCCGAAAAGTTGTTTCTCTCTTCTTTTTCCCGAGGTGGTGTTAAATCAAGGACGAGAAGAAGAGCGGCTGAAGAAGTTGCCCTGAAGAAGTGGGTTTTCACTTAAATCAAAGACGAGAAGAAGAGGGCCGAAGTGTACGCGCAATCTCTATTTCCGAGGCGGTGTTTGGTTGGTGGGTTTGCACTTAAATTAAGGACGAGAAGAAGAGACGCTCAAGAGTACGTTCAATGATTTCTTATTTGGTATTTCGTCTAGAATTGAAGTGGGCAATCTTTTTAATTTAGGGACGGACGACCGGGGTTGCAGGGACGGCTAGGGTTGCAGGTACACAATTTTCCATAAAACCAGGGTGATGTCGTTAATCTAAGCGGTATTTCTCTCCCTATCCATCTTTGACAGGCTGTTTTTAAATCTCTATCCATCTTTCTGTTTTGTTGGTTTGCAGTCAATTATTTCTTATGGAGTTGTACGTTTTTACACGATTCTTCATTCATTGTAGTACCTGATGTGGAATCATCAAATTATTTTTTGAATAATTAAATTTCTGGTACATGCAATATTTTATAATTTAGGGTTTTCTTACGTGTGTTGTGGTTTAATGCAGTGGTTCTTCCGCTTATTGTTTCATCTTCTGCCCAATAGCAACATGCAAATTATTTTTTGAATAATTAAATTGCTGGTTAGGGCAATCTTTTATAATTTAGGGTTTTCTTACGTGTGTAGTGGTTTAAGCTTATTGTTAATCTTCTACCCACCAGAAACATGCTGTGTTTTTAATCGAGGCTGTGTTTTTTCGTGAAAAGACGGAAAACGTGCAGGTTCTCAATCATAAAATGACGGAAATGACGGAAAACGTACAATCTCTCACCCTGTTTGTAATGTTCAATCATAAAATTAATTTTTAGTTATCTACAGTTTTACTGTTTTCACTGAATTAGCGGTAACCAAAATTTCAAAACCAGATGATCTTAGTAATAGAAAAACACCAATAGATCTAAAACTCTTATTGCTCAATTAAGGACCAATTCTCATCAACTCCGTTGTGAAACAGGGCGCTGGAAAAGGCCAAAAGAAAGGTGGGAAGAAAGAGTATGTATGTTGTGCTCGTCCGGAAAAGTGGAAACAGAAAAACATTTCATTTTAGAATGTGAGGCCCTCAAAGACAGCAGGGAAAATTATGCAGGTATTCTGGCAGCTAATTCCTGGGATAATCTATTCAGCGAAGAGTTTGTTGAGAAGCTGGGAGCGATTATTGTAAAACTTCACAAGAAAAGGGCCGAATGCAAAAGCCAGATGGAAAAGCAATCTGTCCCATAGGCTATTTTTAGCCTCGTGGACGTTAAAAAATACTTTCATTTCATTTCATTTCATTTTCTCTTATTGATGTATATTTTAGATTTCATTTATTCTTATCTTCAACCTTTTTATATTTTTATTCTTAACGTGGATGATCCGTGCGTACTTGGTAACATGGGGAGATTTATATTTTTATTCTTAACGTGTATGGATAATCCGTGCGTACTTGGTAACATCGGGAGATTAGGTTAAATTTTTATTATTAAATTATTAAATTTTATATTATTTTTAATTTAGGTTTATATTATTTCTAATTTAAGATTAAATTAGAGTATGATATAAGTTAAAATTTTATTTTTACTATTATAAAATTTTATATTATTTTTAATTTAGGATTAAATTAAAATATGATTAGTGTAAATGTATTTTAATTTTTAATTTTTTAAAATAAATTTAAGTAAATTTTATGTAAAAAAATTATAATCTTTTTTAATTTTATATCTTTAAAATTAAATGATTTTTATAAGATACTCATTTTAATATCTTTAAAATTAAATGATTCTTGTAAGATATTTATCTTTTTATTTAAATGATTCTTATTAGATACTCATTTTTATATCTTTAAAATTAAATAATTTTTATAAGATATCATTTTTTTATTATTGATATTAAACTTTTATTATTTTTATTATTGATATTAAACTTTATAGTATGCATATTTTAATTTCATATTATTTTTTAATTTTAATTTTAATTAATTCTTAATTTATTAATTTTTTTCTTATATTTTAGAGTATAATAATTTAAATGTATTTTAATTTTTAATTTGAAGTATAATTAATTTAAATATATTTTAATTTCTAATTTATTAAAATAAATTTAAAGTTAATATGGTTTACATATATTTTATTTTAAAAATTATATTAAATTTAAAATTAAATAAATTTATATAAAAAAAATTTATTTTCACATTTTTAAAATTGCAGAATTCTTATAAGATACTTATATTATAATTATTTAATATTAAACTTTAGAATATAAAACAACATTATTAATATATTAAAATTCCACATATTTTTAATTTAAATTTATTTTTAACCTATTAGAATTTCAATTTTGCTTAGTTTTATTTTAAAATAATTTTTTGTTTCCCATTTTCCATTTATCACATTTCGATATATTAAAATTTTATATACATTTTTAATTTAAATTTATTTTTAACATATTAAATTTCAATTTTGCCTAATTTATATCCGTAAATTTTTAAAATATACAAAATCAATAATTTATATCACTAAATTTTTGAATATACACAATTGAAAGCTTATATCAATAAATAAATTTATGAATATACAAAATCAACCGTCAATCCGTAGTTGCAGTCTTTGTGGTGCCATTACATCGTTCCGTCAAACAGACAAACCAGCTATCTCTGTAAAACTATTTATATTAAATTGCTTGTAAAGTTTATGGTTGGAATTTTGCCCTAAAGCCTCTAGGTTATCTGCTTAATCTACACGACAATTCTCTCTTTCCGTCTTTGTCTTGTTCGGTTGTGTGCTTTTCAGCTGAGGCGTTGTTTGGTTGATTTGCAGACATGAGGCGTTGTGTTTCTTGTGGAGTTGTCCTACAATTGCAATTTCTATCGGCCTCGGCATAAATTCCCTGTATGGGTATATGTATCCAACCACTTATGGCTCCTCCTCACACTGGTCGTTCAATCAAAATAATTCCCACGATGGCTTCCTGGTTTTCCCGACAATGCGTTTGGACTCTGGTTCTTTGTTTCAACTGTACACAATTCGAAAACGTTTTAACAAGATGATTATTGCCCAGGTTCGAGTGGAGAGGGAGAGTTTGCTATGGGTGAGACAGAGCAGGATTCTATGTCTCACTCTAGACTGGTGATTGCCAGAGAAATTTGATTACGGGACCTGCAGGTGGGGGCACGCCTCCTTCATAAATATAGTAACTGCCCTGCCCTTCTCTTGTTTGTTTTTATTACTGGGCTTTGGATGGCTAGCTGTTTTAAAATTACAATAAATTACCTCTCAAGTGTATTATAATTGTCTGAGGTTTTTGGCATGCACATAAATTACTGTCATTATTATATAGTGAAGTAATTATTCGTATATAATAGATGCATCTGAATGGGGATAGGGATCTATTAAGCTATGCTATGAGAGAGGGACAAATGTTTTTTGGATGAGTTACTCATTTTCATGTCCATTCTTCCAGATTGTTGTGTAATGGTGTTTTTAAAGTTTGAATRGACAATTTGTTATGCATACATACTTGGCGAGGCAAGGCATGTMAGTGGACAAGATCAAGARTATGATCACTCAGGGTTGYCATATACTTCAAAAATTCAACCATGACTTAGCTTGCAGGTTTTTSACTATCCACCTACCAATATTTCCATGACTTAGCTTGCAGGTTTTTGACTATCCACCTACCAATTATTTTTTTTAGAATGTTYATGATCTTATTCGATTTTCCTATGTAAATTTTAATGTACTAGCCCTTTAGTCTAGTGCTGGAAATTAAAGTCCCACAGTTTGTACAATTTTAGGAATCAATCTATTCATTTAGGTCCAAGTATGTGTTTTTTTTTTAWTTCTTARGCAGAAAATAGAGATTATATAWYATTGCAGAAATAGGTAAATAGAATACAATTTACTATCCACTTACCAACATTTCTTAGAATGTTCATGATCCTATTCATCTGTAGGGACTAGATTTGGATTTGTGGCTCTCTCTGTTAATGCACAAGTTTGATCCAGCACGAATTGAATTCTTGTATATAACAACCTATGCTCCGTTTACGTCTGTTTTTTACTCTGCTACCGGTAAGACTAATGGTTCAACCACTGGGTCAATAGCCACTTATGTTGAGGTTGTCTAGGCCTTTGCAATTGGTGGTGCGGGTGGTAAACTGCCCTTCCTGTAGCCAAAGAAGCATCTGCCTTTGATGGTGATGTTTATGCCCATGCTGCTACTTTTGCCTTTATTGTCTTTGCTTATTATACAAGTCAAACCCCTGCCGATGATGGTACGACGTAGCGCTTGCAATTGTCTCTGGTGGCCATGTATAGAGGTGCTTTAAATTGATCTAGGCGGAATTACAGGTGCACAGATAGCGGGGTGACAGATAGGGACGGGTGTGGATGCGTGCTTAGGACGGAAAGCGTTGGTGGGTATGGACTTTACGGCTACACACAATTCTGACATAGATAATCGGGTTCTATTTATTTGCCCTAAAGACGTCTAGTGGCTCTTAGGCATTTGAGCTTATCGGGAGTGCTCTATAGGTATCCCTCTCTGTCTCTAGCATGGTGGGGTGTATTGCCCTGCATGAGTCCGCATGTTGTGTCTGTACCCCGCTTATGGCGGCATGCATGATGGGCACGTATGGATCCTCAACGAATGAATCAGCTGCACCCATCTTTGCCCTCGCTGCTGGGTTTGGCTCTCCACCTGGAAGGGATACTGTTGGACGAAATGCTGGCTTTCAAATGGGATCTACATTTGCAGGGTATAACTTGACCGATGAATAAACACCAATTACTTATCTATCGCGACTACGTCGTTGCCTCATAGGCCTTGACCTCTGCTGGAACGGGCTATGGCCCCGGAATGGGCTCTGCAACTCGATCTTGAACTGCTCCCTTTGCCTTAGCTATTTGCTCTTTTGCTCTCGATATAAATCTATAGGGTCTGGGCTTAGGGGCTTCACTACAGGCTCTAGAATTGTCAGATGCCAGGCGGGCGGTGGATTTTCCTATGTAGATCTTAATGCACTAGCCCTTTAGTCTCACTGGTGGAAATTAAAGTCCCATAGTTTGTATGTTTTAAGAATCAACTTATTCATTTATGTTCAAGTATGTGTTTTTTTTTTAATTCTTGGGAAGAAAATAGAGATTATATGATATTGCAGAAATAGGTAAATAGAGTACAATTTTATTAGATTTCATGACCTTGTGGTGGAACAACAAGTATAGATTTGGTTTTTATCTTTCTTCAAGTATGTATTTGTTTTTTTGGGGGCGGGGAATATTTATCTTCTTGATATGGTGGTTCTCTCTTTTTTTTACTAACCTAGTGTTTTGTTGGTTTGTAGTTAAATTAAGGTGGAGATGAGATGGCATCGAAAATAATACGTTGAGTATTTCCTTATTTAGGTATTTTGTTTGTAGTTTACGTCCAAGCCTCCTCTCTCCATCTTCTCCTATAGCTACACTTTCATTAGGTGACTTAGTTGATGTAACTAGAATTTTTCTCCCCTATTTTTATATTTCTCTTAGAGATTGTTTTTTCTTTCCAAAGATTGAAATTGAGGTAGTGTTTGGTTTGTTCTCAGTGAAATTACAATTATGATAGAGTCGAGTATTTCTCCTGGAGTTGGTGTACATGCAATTCTTACATGCATTCCCCTCATTCTTATCCAAGTAAGTACACATTCTACTATTTTTAGTGTTAAGGATTGAGAAAACATCCAACCCTATATGTAATGTGGAATCATAAATCTCTGCTATTTATTTTCGATTGTTAGTAAACCAAATTTTAAGAAATCACTGTGATATTTATATAGACTTAGAAAGTAGTCCTGGTTGTAATTGTGATTTCCATATGAAAGATTTGATTTTGTTCCTGTTAACATTTTCTTTAATCTTATTAATTTAGTTTATTTTTTTTATTTTTTTATTTTTGGAGTTTGGATGAATATTAAGTAAGTTTTTTAAAAATAAAATAGTTTTACATTTTATAGAATGAGATCAATACATAATCAACAAAAAAAACAAAGTTCTTAATACATTGAAATTTCACATAGTTTTATAAGTTAGGGTTGAATTGAGTTTAATCTTATAATTAAGGCTAATGAAATTACATATTAAATTAGTCAACAAAATATATGAATATATAAAATCAATATCTATTTTATGTATTACTTAAATTTATAATGATATTTACTATATGTTCCTTAAACATATCAATTATATTTTCTATGTGTATATAACATTCCTTCCCATAATCAACAATATAAAATCAATGATACCCGCCTTCATTTTGTAAAAAGTATTATGTATTGAAATGTTTTTCAAAAGGTCTAAGGTATGACTCGTTGCATCAATGGCTATAATGATTCTTGCTAATTTTTTTTGTGTCTTTTCTTAGTTATGTGGTTTATGAATGGAAACAGACATTTTGTATGCGATATTGTACAATAGTACACAAGAATTTTGAACTCTCTATATAATTCTAATAAAATGCAACACCAAGGTCGAATCTCCACTATCTTTAATTATTTCAAATGGCTGCAATACACAATAGAATGTTAAAAGTTAATACATAGCAAAAGATAAGAACCTGATATACCTTTGTTGTAGGTTGTCCTTCAAATACAATAAGAGATAGAAACCATAAATGGTAATGCTAAAGTAGCAGCTCTATGGAACAACACAAATATGATCTATATATGGAATATTATTGAAGTATAGGCATGTAGGAAGAGGAAAACACCCCCCTAGAATTGAATATGTAATGAACCAACAACTCTGCTCTATCCAGATGAAGAAGATAGGTTGCCAACAGTTAGAAAATATATACCAACTGAAGGAACTCAACCTAACTTTGTTATATGTGCCCAACATATAGTTCTGTCCCACCTTTCTATCAAAATTGACCTCCCAGCAGAGATAAAGTCGACCCTCTTGCAGTTGAGAAGTTCCAGCTCTTATGGTGTGCCCTTCTTCACACAAAATCGCATCTGCCTCTAAGGAAAACACAGTGACAACATCTACACGAATTCCCAAGAGAAAACTCACCCTCCAATGGGTATTTTGCCCTCCCAATCAATAAACTTGACCCCAAACATAGATACAACTGACCATATGAAGAACTCGGCCCCTTAGTCTCTTAAATATGCCCAGACTTATAAAATACTCCACCACAAGGAAACCCACACACTTTCCTTGAGAAACTCGGCCTCCCACAACCAGATTTTGACCCACCAAGGTAAACACTGCCCAAAGCAAGTGATATGGCCCAACCAATGGTAAACTCATCCCTCTTCAACTAGTCGACCCCCTTTGCAACCAAACTTAGCCGCCACCTCTGAAACTCAGCCACAATTGAATAAAACACTGCCACCAAAGGATATGTTAGCTGTCAATGAAGCACAAGGAATAAATATGAATGATCTCTTCTGCAAATGACTAGCTAGGGTGAATGTGTTACACCACCGAAACTAATCTTTGAAAATTTTCCTAGGGTTTTTGTCCCAAGAGTTCACAAAGCCACAAAGAGCTCTCTCCAAATGAAAATTAGAGATTGATTAGACAAGAATGAGAGAGGGCACCCCTCTTTTCCCTTTTATTCTTTGGTTGAGTCTTTTGCGACCCTTTTTACCATTTAATAAGCTTAAGTGACTTTTCATATCCTCAATAGTCACTTAGACGCCTTTTCCCCACTTACTCAATGTCACCTTTAAAATTAATTAATTCCCGCTTTGATGACATTAAATAAATAATTCCCTCTTTTCCCTATTGACTACTGCCTACGAGAATTACTTAGGCTATTCCGTCGATCTCTAGAGTACTCATTTGGAAAGGGACATTACAGTCCTCCCTTCCCGAGATTGCTTGTCCTCAAGCACCTGCAAATTTGGATGCTGCAAGATCTGATCACTTTCCCACACAACATCCTCTGTTAGTAAATCTTGCCACCTGATGATGTATTTTCGAATCACCCTGTTACACAATCTCCTCTCTCGAACCTCCAATACCTCCTCAGGAACCTATACTAGTTGTCCCTCCTCATTCAACAGAGGTAGCTCTACTGAAGTAGTGACCTGTTGCCCCACTGCCTTTTTGAGACATGAGACATGAAACACATTATGAATTTTGCTTCCCTCCGACATTTCCAATTCATAAGCCACTTCACCAACTCTCCAAACCACCCTGTAAGGTCCATAAAAACGTGGCTTAAGTTTCTCTACATCGCTCTTCTTTAGTGAAGACTGTTTGTATGGTTGTATCCTCAAGAAAACCAAGTTTCCGACCTCAAAAGTGCGCTCGACCCTATGCCTGTTTGCATATAGCTTCTGTTGGTTCTGGGTTGTCTGTAGATTATCTTGAGATCCCTGAGTATGTCCTGGCTCTCCTATATCCAATCCTTGGCTTTGGAAGCCCTGCTATCCCCAAAATGCCGAGTCAACAAAGGATGGAGCATCATACCCATATAATGCTCGGAATGGTGTCATGCCTATGGACATGTGATGAGTGGTGTTGTAGCAATGTTCTCCTAGATGAAACCACTTTACCCATGCTTTCTGTTGCCCTGACACATAGTTACGTAAATATCCCTCAGGCCATTTGTTCACAATCTCTGTCTGGCCATCCGTTTGAGGGTGATAACTAGTGCTGGGAGTCAAATCTGTACCCGCCAGTTTGAACAGTTCCTACCAAAATGTGCTAAGGAACCTATTATCCCTGTCACTGACAATATACCTCGACAACCCATGGAGTCTAAATATCTCTCTGAAGAACAACTCCGCCACCTATGTTGCCTTGTATTCAGAGGATATGGTAAATAAGTGTTTAAATTTGGTCAAATGATCGATTACTACATATATACAATCTACGCCTTGGACTTTTGGTAACCCTGTGATAAAGTCCATGGATATGCTTTCCCATTTTTGCTCTGGGATGGGCAACGACTGTAGTAATCCTATAGGATGGGTATGCTCTGACTTGTTTTGCTGACAAGTCACACACTCTCACATGTTTCAGTACATCATCCTTGAGGCCCTTCCTAGTGAACCTCTCTCTGACCTACCTGTAGGTTTTGAAGTATCCCAGATACCCTGCCAATGGCATATTGTGCATAACCTCCATGATTTTCCCCTTTAGTGTAGATTTTGGTACTAAGTATATGCAGTCCTTGTAGTAGATGATATCATCCACCACTTTGTACCTGTTATTCTGTACTCTGTGATCCATCACGTCACAAGAAAAACTGTTCTTGGAGTATTCCACCAAGAGCTGAGATTTCCAATCTGTCGAAACCTCTGCAAGTGAAAACTGTAAAATTCCCAAGTAGACTTATCAGGAATCTTATGGATTATTGTTTTTCCGATTGTGGTATTTTGTCAAATAGTTTGTTGTCTTTGCCTTCTTAGTTGCGTTGGGGTTGATTTATAGAGTTTTTACAACAAGTAAATGATTGAAATATAGCAACAAATGGATAAACAACAAGATACAATAGAAATAACACAAGAAAATAACTACAAATACCTCATATCTATATTTTATTTAAATATATAGTTGACCTCAGTACAAGAGATGGACAGATCTAGAATAGAGTTGGAAGAATAATGGGTGTGGCTGAGAATAGCTCCAAGATACAATAACAATAGTGAGAGATAAGCTCTCCTGAACCCCGAACAACTGCATGCAAGATATGAAAGATCAATTTCTTTCCCTTATGTTCTATAGTTGGCTGTTTTGGTTGAGTTGCGCCCCTCTCTGGCTGGAAACTCTCCAAGGAATTTCGGCCCTGCTAGATCTGGCCTCCAAATCCTTGAAATTGGTTGCAAATCTATAGATCTGAAGATGTTAAACTCATAAGAAGAGATTCCCTGGTTGTAGCTATAGATCTAACCCTCCAAAGCTCTATATCTCTAAGGACAAGTGCGCCCTCCTTTAGAAATTCACCCAACTTCAATAATAAATAATTATGAGGTGATAAACCCTCACAAACTGAAGAGAAAAGTCGTCCTAGGATTGGAAAACCCTCCTATGGTGAGATCTACTCCAAATCCACTGTTCTCCAGGCAAATCGAGCTTCTCTTTCCTTGACAATGTGCCCCAATCCTACAGAAATCCTCAAAATGGCGCCTTGACTCCACAAATCACTACTGCAAACTGATCTGAAACAATGTAGAATGGTGAGGGTGGAATATTTCACCACCTTGGGCAAGCTTGGATCAGGAACAAAGGAATCTTTCACCTCCTTACTGATCTCTAGGGTTTGTTCACTCAATACCCTCAAAACGCCCAAGCTGTAGAGCTCAAAGATGCAAGTGAGAAATGATCAATAATGAATTGAGCAAGTTGCCCTCCTTCCTTTTATCCCACCTTCTAGTTCTCACTTAAATTATTATTTTGGCTTTCTAAGGTTCTTTTCTCCAATTATTTCATAAATTCACTTTACCTTTTTCTTTTTAATATTTGTCACTTTTTGATAATAACTTCAATTATCCGGTGACCCCCTTTTGACCCTCTTAGTCCCCTTTTTCTTAATGAGAATATAGCCTAGGGGGAACAACTAGGCTACGAAGTCCCCATGGTCAATATTGTTAGAATTTAAGGGCAAAACAGTAGGCTACCTAGAAACATAAATATTTTTATAAATTCAACTCATTTGCTACTGTAATTTAGGATCAACAAAACATTAAATTTTTGATGCATAATCTAATAGCATAAATAAGTAAGTAACATAACATAGATATGAGTATTACCTTAGCTATAACAAAGAACAAAGGTACCTGATTTTCTGTTGTTACCTTCCTCCAATGTATGCTTAGAAAAATCTTACTAGATCATGGATCAAACCCTTAGGGTAGATCTTATCATGATCATATGGACAATGCCAAGAAGAACTCTTAGGATAGGAAACCAAAAAACAACTCAGCAGGCTGAAAAACTACAGTCTGAGCCACTGTCAAGCAATAGGGTTGAAAACAAAAATAACACTGTCCAATCTTAACACTCTCAGCCCAAGAACACAAAATTCTGTTTGAACAAAGGCAAGATACCAGCAGTCCAAAACAACCCTAACAATCCAGTTCACAAAGTAAGAATACTAAGGTTGTTAACAAACAAGGTAAGGAAACACATCAAGACACAAGGGCGACACCAATTAAATATCAAGGCGACATCATTTAGACCATAAATGCAACAAGGCGACTCAATCAAACCAACAAGGTGGCACCAAAACACCAACAACATACAAGAACCCTTTACGGCTGGCAAGGATGGACTCCTACAGGTCAGCGGTAGGCATAATTAGCCATGGTTGATAGGGATAAACCCACGGCAGGTGGAGTAGACCAAGAACACACAAGAGGGGATCTGAGAGGACCCTTGTAAACCTGCCCAGAAGAGCCGCAACAAATCTCAGTCTCCAACTCGGCTAGGAGAAGGTAAGTGTGTCAAGTGAGGGATAGGCCGCTCCTTATATAGTTTTAGGTAGGTAAGATAGGGTTAACACATTAACCTTTTAGAGTCCACTTTAACATAGATTTAGGGTTAGGTTAACCCCTAAAATAACAAACCAACTAAGACGTCAAGTGGTAAGACCAATAGACTAGGTCAACACGATAATTAAATCGAAGATAAGGGTTTCATGAACATCGCGATCAACTTTCTTTAGGAAGAGGTAGGATCCAAAAATAGAAAATCGAACCAACACATAAACATAAACTTAGGAGGGTGATAACTCAAGAAAAGGGTTTTTATCAATAAACAATAAGACCAAGTCAAAAGGTCAAGTCCTTCTTTAATGGCATTTTTGTCGACATGAGTCTCATGATATAACTTATAATCTTTTATCATCCTAGCATACGTGGAAGGTTAATGACGTGATCATGCCTTTCTTCTTGATTGCTCCTAGGTCACATGGACCATCTCGAGAGAGAAAAAAGTCACACATCATCTCGACTTGGTACTTAAACCAAGAAACTACCTGGTCTCAGAGAAGGATACCCCAGAACATATCTGGGGGCCCTAGAATATATCTAGGGGCTTAACCACCAAGGTACACAACCAAGGATCAATCCAAGTGCTAAATAAGGATTCCCTGGAACACATCCAACGGCCCTAGAACACATCTAGAGATTTATATCATCAAGTTGCTTGGTCCCTGACCAAGAACCCCAGAAATACACTGGGGGCCCAACTAGGGTCTTTTTCCATGGCTTTAATTGCTTGGTCCCAGACCAAGAACCCCAAGAGTGTATTGGGGGCTCTATATCACAACTAGGGTCTTTGCCATCCTCTCGGAGAATGGCTCTTGCAACTACATTAATTTTAACACTCCCTTTCAGCAAGAGAGGCATTCTCAGCAACACCAAGCTTGTCTTGAAAGTATACAAACTTTGTCAACGAGAGGGGCTTAGTCAAAATATCTGCAATTTGTTCCGCAGTCGGAACATACTTAATACTGAGAATGTTCTTCTACACCATGTCCTGAACATAGTGATATCTCATCTCAATGTGTTTTGATCTGTCATGAAACACAGGATTCTCGGAGAGCTTTATACAACTCTGGTTATCACAGTGAACTATTGTGGGTTCCAACTCAACACTGAACAAATCCAAGAGTAGCTTTCTGAGCCATACTGCTTCTCTACTAGCAACACTTACAACAATGTATTCTGCCTCTGTAGTGCTTTGGGTTATGGAGTCCTGCTTCCTACTGGACCAGGAGATCATAGCTGAACCCAAACTGAAACAATATCTGGAAGTGCTCTTACGGTCCATTGTACTGCCCATCCAATCTGAATATGTATATCCATGAAGCATTACACCTCCACTATAAGTGTATTTGAGCCTACTGCCGCCTTATACACACCCGGGGTAGCGTGGAAGAAACCTTCAATCCACTTGGTGTGTCCTTGGGGGCAAGTTTCGAGTCAAGGTGTTGTCACTTGATCCTCAACTCTTCCGTCTAGGCCAACTCCTAGCGAAGCCAAGGGGGGTAGTCCCTATGAAAATAATCTAAGACTCTTTTAAACTAAGAAAGCAAAAGAACTACTTCTAGGAGTTTTATTGCTTAACAAAACAAATACATCCAACACTTAACATTCATCATCATTTGAGATAATCAATAAACCATTTGTCCATAAGCATGCATATATTGAAAATGATTCAAGATATGCAAGATTTAACAATATAAGTTAGACAATTGCATGAATGTAGAAGAATGCTCACATAAAGATAAACCAGTTATACCAGTGCCTTAAAAGGAGTCGTGGGCAATTGTTGATCGAGTGCTTTATTAAGATACATTAAAGTAAGTTAATGAGATAAAATGCAGCCTCTTTGGAGGCTAGCTCTTTGTTTGGAATCTTTCGGAGAACTTACCGAAACCCAAGAGGTCTCATCAGTAAGCTCACTAAGGGCGCTGGATGTCCAAAACAGGTGGGAAAACCAGGTCCCGAGAGGGCTCGCCTTACTTCACAGATTACCCTTAGGCGTTTTCCTGCGCATTGAGCTAACAACTTCAAAGATTTCCCTAATTAGACTACAAACAAAGTTTATTGACTTTGCAAGACTGAAAATAGAAATAAACTTTGTAACCTGCTTTGTAACTGAAAAGAGAACTTGCAAGATACTTGGAAATTGAGTAATTGCAAGGCTTATTGCTGATAGTGAACAAAGAGCTCTAAACTAAACATGCATAAAGATTTGAGAGTACTTTTTAGACATTCATGTGAAATGTGAGTGTTATTGTGTGTTAGATTTTTCTTAGCTTGTATGTGTGTTTGAGATCAAAAGATTAAACATGCACCAAAAGAAAGAAAGCCAAACCACGACACACAAATCCCCCTAATGGGGATGGAGAAACTGGGCACAAAAGGGCCTGCTTTTATTACACCTATTACAATCAGAACTAAGTTCTCTTTGAGTTTCTCCTTGAGAAACTGAATCTTTATAAGCTTTGGATCTTGAAAATGCAAGAAATAAAATAACAAGAGATTTGCTCTCTTTGATGAAGAAGGAAACCCCCGGATGATCTGAAAGTCCCGATTTCGCCAAAAATCGTCAGAATATTCCCTTGGTTGTCCAATGTCCTGCAAAAAACAGCAAACAAAATACTCCAAAAGATGCCCAAAATCACTTTGGGACAACTTAGGGAGTATGTCAAATCTTATAGAGAAAATGCAAAAAATGACTAAGTAAAATTTATGCTAAAAACTTGAAATTTTTTAGAGATTTTGGGGCTGCCTTTTAGGACAGCAAATGAAAGCACTTTGATCTTGCCAAATAACATAAATTAAGCTCTATCAATCATGCACCTTCAGGCCTTTAAATTTTACAGAAAATGAACTAGCAATAAATGAGCTTTTCTTAACTAGATCTAGCTTTAGATAGATAAAAGAATGCCTAGATCTAAATACTTAGCAAGGGAAATGAAACTAAGTTAAAATTTGAATTTAAAATTAGCTTCTCAAACTTGCATGAAGGAAGTAACCAAATAGATTTTTGAAGAATGTCAGAGGGAGAAAGGAAGAAACTCTTTTTTTCCAAGAATTGAAAAATAAGGGCTATAGAGTCCTTGATGAAGAGTAGAGGGAGCTCTATTCCTTGAAAATCTTGGACAAATGAAGGTTGAAGCTACAAGCAATCAATCCTCCAAGCTTGAAGAACCTGCAAACAATATACTTCAACCCTGCAAACACTATTAACGAAGTTCTTTCCTACATAAACAGAAACTTAGATATGCATGTTAATTTAACCGAAAAGAAGACATGCAATATAAAAGTTCATGAATTATAAGAAAATAAATGAGATTAATCAAACTGGATTTACCTCACTCTACTGTATGACAACATACTTTCAAATCCTTTGAAAGAGATATACAAGATTGAAGCAAAATACAGATTACCTCATAACAATAGCTTAAGATTCAAGCATTCACACATAGCATCAACACCGATGGAACTCCAAAGTCTTTTTATTCAATCTTAAATGGCGAAATGATACAACAATATAGATCTATCTTCCCAAAGCTCCAACTAACAATGGAGGAGGGGTATGCTTTCTTAAATAGAAAGAGAGGTGACATTCCCAAGAGAGGTGCGCATGAGCTAAGGAGGAGATGCGCATAGGGTTAGGGGAGTGGTGCATAGGTTAAGTGTGGTGAGTGTGGAGTGGAGAGGAGATGGAGTGTAGTGGACTAGGGTGAAAGGGGAGTGATGGAGGTGGAAGTGGAGTAGTGAGGGAGTGAACTCGAGTGAGTGGGAGTGTGAGGGCAAGTTAGGGACATTGGGATGTGTGCCCTCTCTCCAAATGTGCCACATGTGCTAAGTGGGGTCGAGTCCCTTCATTGGGATCTCCTCCACTCCATGTCACTCTAGTGAAGTCGCCTACCTCTCTAGTAAACTCTCCCAAGATTCCTGTTGACTGGGGACAAAGAAAAAACATGTTTCCAAGATGTTCCCCAGTTTTCCTAAAAAATAGGAAATTAATTAAATGACCCCTTTTCCGTAATTTTCGAGTAAAATTCATTTTTTAGTGATAATAATCAATTTTTTGTCTCGAAAGAAGGGAAATAGGGGTTTACATGATACTATGGACTGGAAAACGACCACAAATATGGCATCTGACAATGTTTGATGCCATATTTTTACAATTTATTGACTTAGAATTAAAAAATTCCATTTTGCGGGAATTTAATTAATTCACTGAAACATTAAAAAAAACCTATCAAACCTAGCTGCAATTTCCATAAGACTCAATCAAGATGACCTAGTATGAGCTCATATACATTTAGACACTAGGCATTGGTTATACCATGCCAAGGCCTAACCACCAGCACATACTCCAGCTCTTGAGTTAGTCTTCTGAGTGAAAAAACTTAGAAATTATTTAATTGTCCATAAAGGCAGGCAGAAAAAATAATTAACAAGTGAAAAAAATACACTCTAGAGTACATGCTCGTACCTAGGTCTTAAGTGGCCAATATCCTTTTACAATATCTCATACTCAGGTTATTTATTACAATGGTGGAAATGCGGAAAAAGGTGGTCTTTTGAAAGACCGGTTGAACTCTGAACTCTGTCATATGAGCACTGACTGCGCAATCTTTGGCTGTTGTTCAGGAAATCCAGCTTGTGCAAACTGGTGGATAAAATTGGCTCCATATGGGGACGTGTGGTTGACCTTTACATCTGTAGGAGACCATATGAGAATCTAGAATTACGCTACCTGCATCATGGATGTCTCGTCAACAATCATATTCATATAAAACCAACAATAAACACAATTTGCAATGATAATATACAAGTACATATAATACAACAAAACATTTAATATACATGTGAATATAATACATAAAACAATAAATAATGTACAGAAATAGAAAGCATAATGTACAAAGGATAAGGGTTAGAGAGTATGATACAGTAGATGTCCCCATGGGCATCAGATGACCTCTGTGAAGAAAAGCTTGAGAAGCTGGTCGTTGACTGGAAGGGCCAACTTCTCACAATCCAACCTGTTGAGATAAAATGAATTCTTGCTAGTTGTACCCTGTATGATGTATGGACCTGTCCATAAAGTGTCAAACTTTCCATGATTCCCTGGCTTTTCCCTTCTTTTATCCCAAAGAAGGATTGTACCCCCTTCCTGAAAAACTCTCTGCCGTGAAGACTTATCAAAAGTCTTCTTTACCTTGCCCTGATTCTTTATGCTCTGATCCAATGATTTCCTTCTGATTTCATCTAACTCTATCAACTGATCAATTCTGTTATGTTGGAAGTCTTCATCTAGACCATATTTCTGAACAAACTGATACACTGGAAGCTTTAAGTGAATTGGCAAAGTAGCATCGAGCCCGTAGACAAGCTCAAAAGGACTCTTCCCTATGGAACTCTTTTTGGTTATTCTATTCGCCCATAATGCAAACTTAATCTTGTTGTCCCATGACCTCTTATTATCCCCCACTGTTTTCTTAAGAATATTCATTAAGTTCTTATTGCTGGATTCAACAAGACCATTACCTTGGGGATAATAGTTTGAAGAGTGGGACAACACAATTCCATACTTAAAACAGAAAGAAGATAACTCTATCGAACTGAAGGTCTTGGAATTATCGGTTGTAATCTTGGCGGGCACACCGAACCAAGTGATTATCCTATCTTCAAGGAAATCCATGACCACTTTGTCGGTTGCTGACTTAGTGGGTCTTGCTTCTACCCACTTAGTAAAATAGTCAGTTGTTGTAATTATCCAAGTATAACCATTATTTGAATTATCTTTAAATTGACCTATGAAATCAAGTCCCCACTGCTGAAAAGGAGCTTCGACAACAATAGGTTGAAGAGGCAAGGCTGCTAGCTTTTGCTTCCTTGTAAATAACTGACACTGTTGACAACCCCTGACCATTTTATGTACATCTGAGAAAATGGTCGGCCAATAGTAACCTACTCTGAGGATTTTGTGGGCGGTAGTTTTAGTTGCAAAGTGTCCACCACAAAATCCTGAATGGAAGTCAACCAAAAGTCTCTTGGACTCTAGCTCATCAACACACCTGAGTATCACTCCATCGGGGTTCTTCCACCCCAAGCCGTCGTGAATGATACTATACTTTGTTGCTTTCAACCTCAAAGCCCTCCTCTTATGACCAATCAAATGACTTGGGCAAGTAAGGTTTGAAAGAAAATAGATGATAACTGAATACCATTGGCGTTGTTCTAATTTCTGAAGCTCTGGTGACAAGTCTGGCCTAGTTTGATTGTTTTGACACACTAAGTCCAACACTTGTTCATTTCCTTTAGTGAGCATTTGAGCTAACCCTTGACCTTTAATCAACTTAGTGGGTTTAATTTCTAAGTCATACTCTTGAATCTTGGAGACCCACTTTCCTCTATCTCCCAAGCAATCTTGTTGCCCAAGGATATCCTTTACTGCTGAGTGAGGGACATACCCCACAATATTTGAGTATCTTATATAGACTCGGAAATGCTTGAGAGATTTAACTAAGGCATAAGCTTGGTTTTCCATACTAGTATAGTTAAGCTCATAATTTTGTAATGCTTTACTCATAGTGTCTTCAATAGTGTCTTCTGAAGCAAGACCCTCTTCATTTTTCTGGAGCAAGACCCCTGCAATAGTGTCTTCTGAAGCAAAGGAAAAGATTTGAAAATCTTTTGAATAATTAGGATTGATTAGCACAGGAGATTTGCCAATTGCATCCTTAATACTTTTGAAAGCATTCCTTCCTTCCTCTGTCCACTCATATTTAACATCTTTTTTCAATAACTTAAGGAGTGGTTTCATTATCTCAACTAAGTTAGGTATGAATCGTCTGATGAAGTTTATTTGTCCAAGAAAAGATTGAAGGGCTTTCTTGGTTGGGGGTTAAGGGAAATTTCTGTATGGCTTCAACCCTTTCATGATCCATTTTTACCCCATCTTTTGTTATAATGTGACCTAGCAACTTGCCTTCGTCAACACCCAAAATGGACTTACCTGGATTTAAGGAGATGCCATACTTTCGACATCTTTCAAAAACTTGCCTAAGATGACTTATGTGATCAGACCTTTCTTTTGAAAAAACCATTAAGTCATCTTGGTAGATTTCAATGATTTTGTCCATTAATTCATGGAAGGAAAAATCCATGGCCCTCTGAAAAGTGGCACATGCATTAAGTAAGCCAAAAGGCATCCTTAGGTATTCAAAAGTTCCCCAAGGTGTGGTGAAGGTAGTTTTGTTTTGATCTTCCTTCCTCACCAAAACTTGGTTATAGCCTGAGAAGCCATCCAACATGGACAAAATCTTGGAATTAGTTACCCTTTGAAGTAGGGTCTCCATGTTGGGTAGGGGATAGTTGTCTTTAATGCATGCACGATTTAAGTTTCTGAAATCAATACATAATCTTATCCCCCCATTCTTTTTTCTGACAGCAACTAAGTTGGAGCACCAAGATGAATGTCTTGTTGGAGCAATGATCCCAGCATCCAACATCTTTTTAAGTTCAGCTTGAACTAGAGGTGCCAACTTAGGATTTATTCGCCTAAGTTTTTGTCTAAAAGGTTTTGTATCATCCTTGAGGGGGATAGTGTGTTGAAACACCTCCTCTTTGTATGCTTTGAGCTCATCATATGTGAAAGCAAACACATCCCTATACTCTTGGACTAAGATGATCAATTCCTTTCTTTCTTTTTCTAAGGTTCCTTTTCCAATTTTTATAAACCTTGGGACTTCCTCTGTCCCAATGTTGATTTCAATATAACTGTCCGGCTTTATTATTTCTTTTTTCTTTTTGTACATATCATGCCTGTCAAAAATGTCTTCTAGGGAAACTATTCCTCTCGGAACTGGATTTTTAATTGGATTATTCTCCTCAACATATTCTTTACCCTCCTCTTTGTAGCTGACATTAAAATCTGAGAATTCCTTTACATTATGGATGAACCTTAGAACTTGTTTATCATCCTTGAAAACCTGCCAATGGTCAATATTATCTAGGACAGATGACCTAAAGATTATCTCCAACTTTCCTTCTCCTTTCATTAGATCTTCTGAGGGCTGTGTTGACCACTTATCCAACTAAGGGGGTCAACTCCATATGCCATGAAGAGATGCATCATCAGATTCTCATTTGTCGAAGACAGTTTGGTTCTACTGGGCAATTTATGCCACCAACACTTATTTTTGTAAACATAATTTTCGCACCCCTGCGTGGGTTAATAATGTAATAAGTCTGCATGAGTCATAGTTAGGTCAGTTACCTTGGGATTGGTTCATTGGGAGAGTTCCTTTCGTCGAGGGTTTTTTATCCTAAGGTTATTAATTGGCTTTTCAGCCTTATTAATTTCCCTTGAGTTTTTCCCTCACACCTGCAATAATTCCTCCAAAGTGGTGAAAGGCGTTTTAATAGGCTCATCCTCTGGTAACTATTGTTTAGGAATGATGTAAATGACCATGCATGCCATCTTAGAAAGTTTCGCGGAATTCCGATGAGTCTAGATAGATTTTTTTTAATTAATTAATTTTTAATTAAATTTCCCTAAGTTTGGAGGTTTAATTATTTAATTAATTAATTATTTTTGAGCAAAAATTGTAAAAACTAGGTCCTTGGACTTTTGATAGGGGTATTTGTGCTCAA
>ML817726.1:92811-103552 GCA_009831015.1 Picea engelmannii | reverse complement strand
CATTGGGTTTCCACTTAAAATTTTGGTGTAGTGTGTTTATGTGTTGTTTATGCATTGATTTATGGTATTGTTGCTATATTGAATATCATTGAAGATTTATATTGTGGTTAAAGAAAGAAAAGTACTAATATTGATTCACCCCTCCCCTCCCCCATCAGTATTCCAACAATTAACAGGGGTCTTAGCTTAGGTAAGATGTCATGCAAGCTAAAGACACGTGATCTAATGTATCTCCAAGTAATTTGGGAGTTAACCACCTTTTAAGTTAACCAATTGTTAAGTTAACCACTTGTGGATTTTTATAAGCAAGGAGGGCAACTTGAGGAGATCATTGATTTGGTGAATGAGACTAATGGTTTCTGTAGAAAATCGAAAGTGTGGTTGAGGAGAATCGTTTGGAGAGAATTTTTGACGAAGCTAGGAAGGGTTTACTCCTTCATCTTCAGCCATCCAATATACTAGTGAGATAGAGGGTATAATATAGGATATCAAATGGTCATTTGGGGCCAAGATAGAGCAGGGTCATGAGTTAGGTAAAATGTGGTGGTAGGGCATGAGTTGGACCTGTTTTGAAATGAAGAAGAGAGGGAGGTTAGGTTGCAGCCTTATCTGCTCCATTCAACATCATATCAGGAATCAAGCAGGTAGTTGTGAGACCCCTAAGCAGTTGTCTCAACCATCTATTCATTGTCAGTGAGGGGTCATAAGGGATGTGTGCAAGGGGAAATAATTTTCAGAAGCCTAGGGTGCAATCCAACACTGATTTTATGAGGTAAAAATTTACCTTTTCTGGATTTGTTGAGTAGAATAAGAAACCCTTGTTTGTTGGTTTTCTCCACAATTGGGATTTCAAGGGTATTTCCGGTGTCCATATTTTTTATGTGATTGGTTTCTAAATTTTTGTTGTGCATTTGCAAATTTATTTAACTTAGTAATATTTATGTTTATGGATCATATTTAGAATTCGCTATTATTCTTCAGATCTGGGCATAAAATCTGTTGAGAACAAAAATTTTAGTTTGTTGAGTTTTAAGGAAAAATAACATGGTATCAAATATTTTCCTCTGAGAAGGAAACCAAGGGTTCACACAGAAGTTTACAACCAACTTTATTCTTCAAATCTAGGAGGTTGTGACAAAAAGGTTTTGCAAATTTTTTTGTTTCAAGTATAATATTTGAGGATGGGTTAGATGGGGCATATAACTTTGGAATTTGGAAGGAGCATATATTGTTGTCATCAGAGGAGTAAGGGATCAAGGAATTTGTAGAGAAAACTATTTTTGTTCCAGCTGAACAAAAATAAGAAGAAGCTCACAATAAGAATGTTGCCAAGGCAAGGCGTATCATTCTAGATGGGGTCAAGAACCGTATAGTCCCTCACCTTTCATGATTGGGTACAACAACGAATATGTGGGAAGCCATCATTAAACTGTACCAAAATTCAAACCTGAACAAAAAAATAGCTTTGAAGGAGAAACTCAGAAATACCAAGATGGGTAGGAGGGAAAGTGTTTCCTCCTACCTCACCGGACTTAGACTAGTGAAAAATCAATTGGCAGTTGTAGGATAAACAATGGATGGAATTGAACTTGTGAGGATATACTTGAATGGCTTCTCCAAGTCATGGGATTTCTTTGTGAGAGGCATTCTTGTTGGGGAACACACTCCAGATAGGGATCGATTTTGGGATGACTTCATGCAAGAATAATTGAGGTTAGAATCTCTCAGTTGTAGCAGTAGTCAAAAGAAGGGTGATGAAGAAGAGAACATGGCTCTTGCAGGAAAGGGAAAAGAAAAATCCAAGAAAGGATCAAGTACTGGTTTGACCTCCAAAGGTGAGAAGAAATGTGACATGAGAAAAGTCAAGTGCTTTGCTTGTCATAAAACAAGTCATTATTCCAGTCAATGTCCTAATAAGAAGAAGGATAAGAAGAAGTCTTTGACAATAGCTTCAACGGAAATTGATGAATTTTCTTCTAGATTTGATGAGGATATCTCACTCGTCGTTTGCCTATCTAGATCAAGAACATAGGACACAGGAGTGTGGTATATTGATAGTGGTTCATCATATTATATGACATGAGTTAGAAAATACTTCTCCAATTTTAGAGAGGAGGATATGACCTTTTATATACATATGGGGAATAATTCCAAATGTACTCCAATGGGATGAGGGACTATTACCTTTCATAGGGAGTCGGGAAAGACATTTATCTTTACAACTGTGTTGTACATACTATGGATGACCAAGAAATTGATATTAGTTTCAAAAATTCATGAGAAGGGGTATGATGTGTATTTTAGAGGATACAAAGTGTATATTCATCCCAGAGGTTCAAAGAAGGCCAAGATGGTAGGGATTAGGTCATGCAATTTATATAGGTTGCATTTTGAGTCACCTCGAGCATTGATCAGTAGAACTAAGGATATGGGAGAATCATGACATAGAAGGATTGCTCACTTACACCATGGGGAACTTTAACATCCTTAAGGAGATAGTGATGGGACTTCCATAGTTAAGCACCAAGCACAATGACAAGTGTAAAGGGTGTGCCTTGGGAAAGTATGCTAAATTTTTTTTTCCAAGTAGTGAAAATGGATCGAAAGGAGTATTGGATTTAATGCTCTCATAGGTATGTGGGACTATGTATTTCGCGTCCTTAACAGGCTGTGGGTATTTTGTCACATGCATAGATGATTTCTCTAGGAAAACTAGGATCTACTTCATGAGGAAAAAACATGAGGCCTTCAGTCACCTCCAAGAGTTTAACGCTCTTGTGGAGAATGTGAAAGGAAGGAAGATAAAGGTTATCAGTTCAAACAATGGAGGTGAGTACACAAGGAAAAATTTCAAGGAGTTTTCTGCTTAAGGCAAGGATCAAGAAGGAATTGATAGTTCCCTCTAACCCTCAGCAGAATGACAGAATAGGGCCATTGTTGGTGTTGCTAGAGCGACGTTGTATGACCAGGATTTTCCCAAGTTCTTATGGGTGGAGGCTTGCAGTACTTATGTATATATTTAGAGCAATAGTCCTCACAAGGTGTTGAATATATTGAATCCTAAAGAAGAATTCATAGGGAAGAAGCCATAATTTGTTCACTTCAGGATCTTCGGTTGCCTAGTTTATTGTCACTTGCCCTCTGATAAGAGAAAAATTTTCTATTCCACTGCAGATAAGGGGATCTTTGTTAGCTACAACAAAACTTTGAAAGCCTATTGAGTCTATGTTCCAGCATTGAAGAAGACTGTTATCAGAAGGGATGTCAGATTCGAGTAGAGAAGGATTTTAGGAAGTCATATGATGTGCCAACAACAATAGGGGATCAAGATTTGGTAACTCCAAAGTAGGAAAAGGAGTCAATGGTATAGGTCATAGGGATAGGTATAGATACAGGGACTATTTCTCAATTAGTGGAGCCATATGAGAAATAGGAAGCTCCACCCACCAAGATTGTACCTCCTACTATGGGGAGGAAGAGGAATCAAGAGATTTCTTAGACATTATGAGATGCTTAGAAGTTCATGGGTGCTCCTAGGATGAGTGTCAGATATAGCATGCCACCACAAGTATGTTCATGGTATATGGAATTAATGAGTGATCTCTTTAATAGGGAGCCTTCAAGTTTTCAAGAGGCACTGAAGAATGATTTTTGAAAGGATTCCATGGTGGAGGAGCATGCCTCCATCACAAAGAATGATGTTTGAGAGGTGGTGCCAAGACCTAAGGGAAAGTTAGTGGTTAAGTCTCATTGGATCTATAAGATCAAGCATGTTGTAGATGGTAGCATTGAGAAGTTCAAAGCTAGGTTTGTGACTAAGGGGTTCTCTCATAAAGAGGAAGTAGACTGTGATGAAACATTTTCCCCAATATCTAGATATACTTCCATCAGGGTTGTGATATCCTTAGCAGTAGAGATGGGTTCTAAAATTCATTAGATGGACATCAAGATGACTTTCCTAAATGGATTTATTGAGGAGGAAGTGTACATAGAATAACCAAACGATTTTGAGGTATATGGGAGGGAGTCCCATGTATGTAGACTAAAGAGAGAATTATATGGGCTCAAGAAGGCACCCAGAGTGTGGTATGAGTGCATTAATAATTACTTATAGGGCATGGGCATCGTGAAGAGTGATACAGACTTGAACCCATATTATATCATGATAGGGGGAGAGCCACTCATTCTTGTATTATATGTGGGGGATCTATTTCTAACAGGTTCATATAGGCTTAATTTAGATTGTAAGAGGGTTCTTTTTTCATAGTTTGATATGAAGGATTTTGGATTGATGCACTATTTTCTTGGATTGGAGGTGTGGAAACAAGATGGAAATATTTTCCTTGGACAAGGGAAATACACAGTGGAGATATTGAAGATATTCATTATGTGGGATTGTGGGTCGATGTCTACACCCATGGTTACTATTTGGAAGAAAATAGATTATTCCAAGATTGAGGAAGTGGACCCTACCTTATATAGACAGTTAATAGGATCTCTCATGTATCTGGTCAACACTAGGCCAAACATTTATTTTGCTTTGAATACTCTTAGTCAGTTCATGGTGGAACCTAGGAGAGTGCATTAGAAAATAACAAAGCATACTTTAAGGTACCTATGAGGCATAGTTGAGTATGGCTTGAGATATACTCATGGACATGGAGTGAAGTTGGTGGGGTATATAGATGTAGATTGGGTAGGAAATGTAGTGGACATGAAAAACACTTATGGGTGTTGTTTTAGCTTGGGATTGGGGGTTGTCTCTTGAATCAGTAGGAAGCAGAGGTATGTTGCATTAAGTTCTGTGGAAGAAAAATACATGCTAGCAATCATGGCGGCATGTGAGGCCAAGTGGCTTCATAATTTGCTAGTGTCATTGTAACATACCCAGCCACCCATAGACCGGGGTACGCTACCTTCAAGCCCTCCCTTGGACTTCTTTCTCTTACCGACACCTTTTTAAAATTTAAGGATGCATAAAAGAAAAGACTTTAATGACATGCACAACAATAGTCAACAAACATGCATAGTCTAAAGATTCAATTAAACGAGAATTAAATATACAACAAAAATACATTCATATACATGTAAATGATACCATAACAGAGAGCACTTATCTTTATGAAAGATGACACCAATTGGTTGTAGACCAAGGATGTTCCACCCAGCCATAGACACTACTATTCCAAAGCTCAATAGCAGCATCACCCCCAAGCCAAGTTTATGAATACACAAGGATGGTTCCATAGTGTTACTTGGCTTCCCAAACCAGTCAACACCCAAGCTCTCATGGGCTTCCCAGCTCTCACAACAATCCAAGTACCCAACTCTCTTCTACCCAAATTGCACCACCCGAGAGAACGAACCTCCACCTTTATCTGCCACGCATTCCCTTAGGCAGTCCTTCTCCTTATTCGGGCTTTAGTGCAATTGGTCTAGAATCTCAATGCTGGAACTCTTAGGACTCGCAGCTATGAGAAACGTTGGACATAGGCCAATGCATCTTAGACATGCAGGCCTCAAGTCATGGTTGGGTCATGCCAGTGACCACTATAGCCCACCCTACCATGGCTAATTCTTTAGTAGTTCGGTTCCCTTTTCCTAATCCAAGATGCGGATGAGGATGGATCAATGAATGGGTAAGTGGGTGCATGAAAGTGTGTGAGGGAAATGAATGAATGTACAGGAAATCAACAAACAAGCCATCAATCGAACCCACCCATCAGACCAAAGGCGGTTTTAAGTAACTTCATGGGGAATCAAGAACCTCCTGGCCTTCCCCAAGAAGCTCACATAACCGATCCCCTCCCTTAGACAAAAAGGGGTAATCAAAATAGGAATAAACACTTAGCACCACAAGCCCCCTCTCTTGTGGAATCATAGCCCCCTATAACTCTAGTCCTTGTCCGTCTAGAAACCAACCATGTATTTATTATTAATAATGATAAAAACATTGCATGTCTTGGGCACACTATCCTTTTAATAATTGTTTGGACACTCTGTCCTCTCAACATTGTAACAATACATTATTTAAAATGGGGGTTCAAATCTTGGGGTGTTACATCCCCTCCCCCTTATTTTGGCACTGTCCTCAGTGCATATACAAAATAGAGATCAAAATCTCCAATTTATTCAAAAAGTTGTGGGTACTCTGCCCGCATGGCATCTTCATGCTCCCATGTAGCATCTTCGAGACCGTAGCAGGTCCACTGAACTTTTACTAGCTCTATAACTCGATTTCAGAGAATTTTGAATTTTCTGTCCAATACTCGAACTGGCTAAACCTTGAAATCTCCTCGTGTCTCTACCTAAATCATATGCCAATCAATAACATGGTTAGGATCATGTACATATTTCTTTAGTAAAGAGACATTAAATACATTATGCACATTCATGGAAGCAGGCAATGCAAGCATGTATGCAATTGGCCCTATTCTGTCCAATATTTCAAATAGACCACAGAATCTGGCTGCCATCTTTGTAGAAATACCCAATTTCATCCTTTCTTGGGATTTACTTTCAAAAGTACATGCTCCCCTACTTTAAATTTTCTAGATATCATGTTCTTGTCTGCATAAACGTTCTTTCTATCCTGAGTTGCCTTTAAATTATGCTTTATCTTGACCACCTGGTCTTCCATGTCCTTCAGCAACTCTAGCCCAAGTACCACTCTATCTGTTGGGTTGTCCCAACTTACTGGAGTATCACATTTCCTATCGTACAAGGCTTCAAATGGGCTCATTCTCAATGAATCTTGATACCCATTATTATATGCAAACTCAATCAAGTGTAAGTAATCTTCCCACTTAGATGGCTTATCCATCATATACATTCTCATCATGTCTTCAATTATTCGATTGACTCTCTATGTTTTCCCATCTGTCTGGGGATGATATGGCGTGTTAAATTTTAGATTTGTACCAAATCATTTAAACAATCCCCTCCAGGAATTGGAGGTAAACTTCGTATCTCTTTCCGAGACAATTTTCCTAGGTATCCCATGCAACCTAGCAATTTCCTTCATGAAAATTTCTGCAATATTAGTCGTTGTATGCGTTGTATTCACAGGCACAAAATGAGAAACCTTTGTTAATTTTTCAACCACCACCATGATTGAATCATGTCGCTTATTCTTTCTGGGTAATCCTGTGATGAAATCAATGGTGATCACTTCCCACTTCTTCTCTGGGATTGGTAATGGTTGCAGCAAACCCATTGGGTGCCTATGCTCAACGTTCACCTTCTGACATTCCATACATTGAGCGATGTAATCAACAACATCCTTCTTCATTCCCAGCCAAAAGAACCAACTTCTTACTGTTGTAATCATTTTCTGGTAACTAGGATGTCCAGCATAAGGAACATCATGCATTTCGTTCAGTACGAAATTCCTCAGTTCTCCAAAACTAGGAACATAGATTCTATTTTTATGCATGAGTAATCTATCTTCCTTTATCTCATACTCCTTTATTTTCTGTTGTACATATCCTTGATGTAAGTTTTCATTTACTTGTAGGTAATGATGGTTTGTAACAAGACCATCTAAAAATTTTCTCTTCAAGTCTGACTAATGCATACTGACAACAATAGCATGCATGATATGAACTCTTCTACTAAGTGCATCAGAAAATTTATTCTCCTTTCCCTTGATATGGTTGCTATCGAAGTCATATTCACTTAAAAATTCCAGCCATTTTGTTTACCTGACATTCAAATTTCGCTATTCAAAAAGATACTTCAAGCCAATGTGGTCTGTCCTTAATTCGAATTTCTTCCCCATGAGATAATGCCTCCACATCCTCAAGGCATGAACAATGGAAAGAAGTTCCAAGTAATGCATGGCATAGTTACTCTCATTTTCCTTAAGATTTCTGGACTCATATCCAATGACATGTCCATTTTGCGTGAGGACTCCTCCAAGTCCTTCCTTACATGCGTCCGTAAATACCACAAAAATTTCTTTTGGGTCAACAATCTTTAACACAGGTGCACTAGTAAGTTTATGGGTGTTGGCCATCCTCTAATGGATTCAATATTCTATGGATCTACTGCTATGCCCTGCTCTGAAATAATGTGTCACAAGTAATGGATCTGCTTTCGATAAAAATAACACTTACTCAACTAGGAATACAATTGATGTTATCTCAGTACTTGCAATACCATTCTTCAGTGATGTTCATGCTCCTCTTCAGACTTAGAATAGATAAGTATGTCATTCAAGAATACTATGAAAAACTTATACAAATAATTTCTGAATATGCCATTCATTAAGCACATGAATATAGTTGGTGCATTGGTCAGTCCAAATGGCACCACTACAAATTCATAATGCCCATACCTGGTCCTAAAGGTTGTCTTATGAATGTCTTCTTCCTTGATTCTTACCTGATGGTATCCTTCCCTTAGGTCAATCTTTGAGAATATATTTTCTCCTCTTAGCTGATCAAAGAGGCCTTCAATTTGGGGTAGAGGATACTTGTTCTTTATAGTGCACTTGTTCAGTTGTCAAAAGTCAATACACAACCTCAAGGTTCCATATTTATTTATGATGAAAAGTACTAGTGCTCCCCAAGGTGAAACACTTGGACGTATGTACCCTTTCTTCAACAATTCCTCCAACTGCATTTGTAATTCTTTTAACTCTAGTGTGCTCATTCTATAAGGTGTTTTTGACACCGAAGTAGCTCTTGGCACTAAATCAATTGAGAAATCTATCTCCCTTCTTGGTGGCAATCCAGGTATTTCTTGGAATACATATTCAAATTCCTATAGTATTGAGGAATCTTCGAGTCTTGGCTCCTATGTATTTTTTGTCTCTTCCACATGAGCTGCATACAATTGACATCCTTTCCTAAAACATATTTTTAGTTGTAAGGCTGAAATCTCCCTTATAGAGATGGGTCTTGGAACTCCTTTCACAATGCTCTGTTTTCCATTTCCATCAAGACATGTAAATGTCTTGTTATGGCAATCTAGGTCAACATGATGCTTGTCCAACCAATCCATTCCAATCAGAATATCATAAGACCCCAATGGTATGATATTTAGATCAATACTAGTATTCACATCATTAAGACTTTTGGAACAACTTATGACCATGTCATGGACTCTTCTTTTGGTTCCAGTGGCTAACTGAACCAAACTTGCTTTTCCAAGTTTACTTTTCTCCAAATGTAATCTATCCACTATCTTAGGATCAATGTAACAATGACTTGCTCCTGAATCAATCAAAATAGCAACGGGTTGATTTATGATCTTACCTTCAACCTCAATCATATTGGACTGGTACTCTTCTTGTCGATCATCTAAAGCTGCATAGATTCTTCCCATATCTTTGACTGTTGTAGCTTCTTGGATGTTGTTCACAGTCTTCACTCTGTCCTTTCTGTGTGGGAAATCCTTATGCAAGTGATCTTCCTTGTATCCCCAACATTGGATTAGTGGTCTTCCCCTTTTTCCCAAGGAATCTTCTTTCTTGAAATCCCTCTTAGCATACTAATCTTGACAATTTCTATTAGGCTCATTCCTATTGAAGGAAGGTTTGAATCCTTTCCTCCTCTGATCAAAATTCTCATTCTTCTTGTCCTTCCAAGATTTCTGCAGAAATTCTCTGTATTTTCACTTTCTCATCACCAATGAACCTGACATACTTTAACAATCCCAAGAACTTCTTTCGTACTCTCCCATAGTCATGCTTCCCAACCTGAGTTCAAAGAACTCCTGCATTTTCTTGTCATAGAAATGCTCTAAGAGGTACTCCTTTTGGAAGTACTTCTTGAATTGTTTCCAAGTGATCCTACTTTCATTAACATGTTCCACTTTCTTCAATTGGTCCCACCACATTGCAACTTTATCGTGTAAATGGTAGGTGGCAATCCTAGCTTCAGATTTGATGAATAGTTATGCAACTGAAAATATCTCTGAAGTCCAAGCAACCATGCTTCGACATCATCTTCCCTTTCTCTTTCACCATACAAGGAAGGTGGCTTGAGATTCCTCAACTCTCCTTGCAAACTATATACCTCTTGTTTCCTTCTTTGTTGTCTAACAAGAGACACCTCTAGACTCCTTGTAGGATCTTCCGATGCATAAAAATTTCCTTCTAAGTAAGGAGGTAAGTGGTGTCCATGAGCTCTGCTGGCACTTCTAGAATAACCAACTCTTCCACAATCAACCCTTCTTTCATGGCACCTTCCTTCTTCCTCTTGTATTGAGTTTGATCCCTACTTTGTTTATCTCTACAACTGATTTAAGCTCTGCCACACTCGAGCATTTATCTGACTTTTCTCTCTCATTAGTCTCTCATTTTCTGCTTTGTAGCTCTGCACTTCCATCTTCAGGCTTCTTATCATTTCTATTAATGTTTCCTGCTCTCCTTTTCCCTTGCATCCATTGGACTTTGTCTCTGCATTACCAGCTCTGGTATTCTGGCCTTCGACCTCCTTATCATGACTGGAGGCTCCCTCACCTTCTTCCATTTCCTTAATACGCATCCTGAGTTGATGTGTTTAAACCCCTTAATTCTGCAAAATGTGGAAGCGGCCATTTTGTTAGAATTATGCATATGATAAATAAAATTTCCAAACCATGATATAGGTCTCTTTCTGTTAAGGTCCTAACCCGCACATAGGTAGATTAATGTATTCGGATGTAATAAAGGTCAATATTAATAAGACCTTTCAATAAAATAGAATAAGGCGGATGTAAGAAGACCTAATAGAAGCTTCCGCTTCTAGAAGGA
>ML817726.1:40422-54548 GCA_009831015.1 Picea engelmannii | reverse complement strand
CTTTGAGGTGTGAAAAGGGGCTCTTTAGGGCTTAATTAGGTCTTTGACCAGCCTACCATGCGGATTCAGCTCAGATTTGGGAGTCAAATCGGCTTGGGAGCTGATCCATAAGTGGTTGGGAGGCCAACCAATTCCATAAATGCCTCGTTTAGTAGGTGTGCGAGTTTTTGCGCCAACAGTCGTGCATCGTGCGCGCATGCGCGTATTGTACGTTCTTGTTCCGTGCATATGCGCACGCACCCAACTTCTGTAAAGTGCCCTTCAATTTTTGGTTACTTTGTATAGTTTTTGACCCTTTTGTAATGCTGTGAAATTAATTCAGTGCCATGAATGACTTCATTCCTATTTGACGATGCTGAGTTATTGTTGCCATGTGTGGATGAAATTTCAGTGATAACAGATGCCCCCTGATGGATGAGGTTAGGAGCATACGTATAGCCGAAATCCATTAATGTTTCTTCTACTGAGAATGTGGTTGTAAGAGAGAGCAATAGTGAGACCGTTTAGAGCGATCCGTTGGAGAAGAAAGGAATCGGTAGAACCCGACCTTCCATAAGGTGTGTAACAATATACAACTGTGTACAAACGAGGCGGGCATGCCCCATGCTCGTGTTATGTAACTCTGACAAAAGATGACGGAAGTTTTGGTGTAGATAACTGTAGCGCCCTCGGGGGTGGTGATAATAAAGGCAGAAGACAATTCTGCAAAGGAACATACTCTGAATAATAGGTAATGGTCGCGGTAAGAAACAACGACGATGATGCGGGCATTGATGGCCCTACCAAGTTCAGAGGTCTTCAGCAAATGGTAAAAATAACTGCAATAGTCACAAAGTAAGACCCACCATAACATGAGAAAGTATTGGCATCGAATGTTATGGGGGCCAACGACAGCAGGGAGAAATGGTGTTTCACCCTATGCCATCTGAGATATCTCATTAAATGGAGAATGAGAATCAAGATACTATCGCCCTTCTGGAAAAAGTGTGTTGCTGTCGACAAAAGGGGAACATGACTCCCATAAGAAAAGTGCTTCATAGAATCTACTGAGGTGAGGAAGTGGCAGAGGTACATAGACGAAGTCAAGAAGTGGGAAGACTCAAGACTGCCCTTGGTTGGAGGATGTATGAGATGAAAAAGTGGCCGCAACCATGTAACAAGGTCGAGTGTCAGGGGGACGACAAGACCGGTGATGAGTTGTGCAAGAGGCGGGACAAAGTGAAAAAATTCATAGGGTGAAGGTAAGTGACCTGTGGAGTACTCTGAAGATATGGACGATGTTGGTAAGGGTAGATGATAAGTAATGCTCCGACCAAAGGTGACATGGTTTGCGTGTGGCCAAAAAAGGCAAGTCGCCAACGGTGACGAAAAAAGAGAATGTAATGACTGAAAATAAAGGCGTTTGTACAATAAATAAGGAATAATTTTTTGGGAAGAAATGTACAAATACAGAAACGGGTGCCCCAGTGTGAAATGTGTGCCCCGAGGAGGGCAGAATTTTCATGGAAAACTGATGGAGGGTGGGGGCCCCATTGGTGAGTTTCTGTATGAGGTAGGTGAAATGAGGGTAGGTTCACAGATGGGCAAACTGATTGTGGATGAAATGGAGGGTTCATGATACTGCGGAGGTGCAGGTACAAAATAGAACCGTCAAGAGAGAATCTGGGAGTCTATGTGGGAAAGCTAGCAAAATGAAGAGAAGGAGTAGGTGGTTGATTCACGACATGATGAAAGACTATCAGGACTCCCATCCCTAAAGGGTAATGAAGAACGGCATGAGTATCAAAAGTGCCAAAAGGTGCTATGAATGGGACAACTCATGTGGGTGAGACTGCTACCGGGGTATAGTACCGAAGATGCAAAATGGAGGTATGGGTACTGCAGAGCCGGGAAGGAGGATCCTAAAGGCCAATATCAACGAGTGTGACTGGAAATGTAAATGCAATACAACAGGAGAGACTACATGCCAGTGTTGAATATATATACCTGAAGGGATGATGTCGATGACCGATGAGCAAGTACCTGTGCACATAACAACCAAATACCCAAAGTGAACAATATCTGAAGAGAATCAAAGATATTTGCATGTATTTGACAAATGTGACAATGCGCGTGCGTACCTAACCATGATCTGAAAAAAAGGCGTCCTAGGGGCTCAGGATGAAAAGTGACCCAGGGACAGCTATGATGTAGGTGGCGGGACGCTGATCCCATGGCTGAAGAAGGTTTGAAAAATGGACACCTTAGGCTCCCGGAATGGTGAGTGGAAGTTTGGCAAAAGGCCTATATATAGCTGTAGGGCCCACATTGCCACCTCATTTGTTCCTGCTGCTACAGTGACTGGATGAGCAGATTGCAGAGGAGATTTGGAGTTTCAGGGAGGACGAGGCATCTGATTGACGTTGTACGAGTGTCAGGTTAGTGGTCTGATCATCCTGCATAGAAATAGGTTTCCAATTTTTGGGCAGGGCAGGTACGGGGGGGCGTACAGGGGTAATTAGGGGTTTTTTTCTAGGGTGTGGGCCCACATGCGTGGGCGATTTGGTGGAAGGCGCACATACGTGCACGCCTGTCCACCGAATAGACACACATGGGTGCGCGAGAGGGGGGATTTAAGGCACGCCCGGGGGCGCGCCTGTGAATTGAACAGGCACGCATCAGTGCGTGCCTGTGGGTTGGACAAGCACGCACTTGTGCGCGCCTGTATGATAAATAGGCGTGCACAAGAGAGTGCCTGTGCAGTGAACAGGCACGCATATATGTGCGCCTGTATAGTGAACAGGCACGCATGTGTGCGCGCATGTTGGTGGAAAAATTGCGCCTGTGAGGCAAGGTTTAATGGTAAAAAATGAGTCTGTTTGATGTTGTTGATGGGTATCTGAGCTGATATAGGACTCTGTGTTGATTACAGGTTGCCAGCAGTGGTGATGGCTGTGCGGTGGCGAGAGCGAGACTAGGCCCAGTTGCGAGAGGCTGTGGCCAATGCGGGGCCTGAGGTGCGAGCGGCTTTAGCAACCTGTGGGTTGCTAAATTTTTTTGAGTGCCCGTTGATACGGGCGTAGGAGTACCTACTACAGTTTCTGCTCGAGATGTGGAGTCCGGAGCTGCACTGCTTCCTCATGCGAGGAGAGAAAATCCCCTTCACTGCGGTGGAGGATGTATACTTTCTGACTGGGCTCCCTTTTCGGGGAACGCCCCTACCGGCAGAGCCTGTGTTGCCGAGGGATACACCCCTGGCCACGATTGGGGCCCGATACTGCTCAGGTGAGGACTTCATGTCAGGGACGGTGATGAAGATCAGTGCGATAGACTCCCTGACTCATCGTTGCATAGAGGCAATGATCGTTCGTGTATACGGGTCACTTGCGACCCAACGGATTAGTGGTGGCGAGCTGGTGGTGTTGGAGAGGGTGTTGGTGGACCACGAGCGGTTCTCATGGGGGTTGATGCTGCATGTGCGGATGATTGCGCAGTTGGACCGTTGTCGGTCCACAGGTGCAGGAGAGTTTTCTTTTGGCTCGATCCTGGTAGCCTAGTTTTTAGAGAGGGTGTCGATGCTATGGTCGATGGTTTTGCTAGAGGCGCCAGAGGCACGAGAGCCGCGCTTGAGGCGGTGATCTTCAGTGTTGGTCCGTCACGGTGGTGGCGAGGGTGGCCACTACTTTTCAGTAGAGGCGGTGCAGATTTGGCGACAGATGCCGCAGGTAGTGCTTTAGTACCCCTATGCTGGGGTTGACTTTCGGGGTGACCCGGACATGGTGTTACCTCCAAGGGAGGTGTTTGACCATCGAGGTATGTTTTAGCATTTGTGCATATTTGTGATTTTATGTGGTTTTTGAGATATCATTCCATATATATGTGATATATATGCTGATACGATCTTTTGTTGTTGTTTGGTGCATGTGCAGATGTGGCACCTCGCGGGCGCGAGGTGGAGATGCAGCGAGTGTTGGCTAGGCGAGAGCCGGAGGGATGACCGCAGGTAGAGAGGCAGCGGTGAGAGGCGATTGCAGGTCTCCCAACAGAGCCTGAGAGGGCGGAGAGACGGCATCGGTTTGATGACCCTGGTGCGGGGCCATCACATGCTCCTCCGGCGGCTGCCGGAGTGGATTTTGAGGATATATGTCGTCGTCTGGAAATGGTGTTGCAGGATGTGCCTGAGGGCATGTGGATACGCATCCAGGATGAGGGGTTCCTGGAGCAGTGTATAGGAGTACTGCCACCGTGGCAGTCTATAGTGCGATGAGCAGTTGTGCTTGCCGCGATGACTAGTGGACGCCTGCTGTCGGGACAGGAGGGTCCTGTGGGTGTTCCTCCACCACCACCAGGGGCAGGTGGGGGTGGGCCACCTCCTCCTCCTGAGGGAGGAGCAGGTGGGGGTGCGATAGAGGCACCCTGATTGATGTATGATGTATACCTTTTTTATTGTATATAGGCTGGTGAGCCAATTTTGATACCTAGATGCGGCACATGTAGTTTTTTGTACGTAAACATTCGGATGGCCTGATAGGCCTTGATATATATATATATATATGAGTATACATATTTTTTGAGATCCTAATGTCGTTTACATATGTTTTTTGTTGATGATGATGTCTATTCTATCTATATGCTGTGACATGATTTGTGAGATGTTCTATGTATGTGTAACTTGATGTGATATATGCCAATCTAACACCATGTTAGCTATTTCATCTGTTGTTTGATTCAATTGTCTTGGAATATGTGTAAATGTAATGGAATCAAAATGTCGAGATAATAATCTAACCTGCAGGTATTTGTGAAAGAGGCACGGATCGTGTACACGGTATACATTGTTGAGCTGGAGAACGACTAGTTGAGAGTCGAGGAAGACGCTAAGGTGATGAATATGATGACGTTGGGCATCGTCCAGGAGGCCAATGACCGCAGTGTACTCGGCTTGGTTGTTGGTTGCTGGCCCCAAACATATGCCACTTGAGTGTAGCATTTCATGTGAGGGCGTGTATAGAGCCCAAGTCGTTGAAGCGAGATTTTGCGTCCAACGGATGGCGCCATCGGCATAACCTATGTGGTAGGCTGGTGGAGGAAGCATCTGTCAATAGCACAAAGGATAGTTTAGACGAGAGGGGTGAGAGAAAAAAGATTAAAAACACTAGAAAAGGAAATAACCTAAAGTAGTTTGACTACGTTTAAGCATAAAATTTCTTGAGATACAACCCGTTGACGGGTTCCTTGAGCGAGAAGCCTTCGGGGGAGGCTAGGATGTATGCGCCTTTGGTGAGGCAATGTTGGCTAATGTAAGGGCCATGCCAAAGTGATTCGAACTTGTCGTGGCGAAAGGTATCGTGAGCGATATCATAAGCCAGGACAAGGTCACCTTCGCGGAATGACCGAAGGTTGACATGGTGATCAAAGGTAGCTTTGTATCATTTTTTAGCTGCCTCATTGTTCTGTAATGAAGATCGACGATCTTCATCCAGTGACTCTAAGTTCAGCAAGCGCTGCTCCATTGGAGCAGTGTCAGGTAATAGCTCAATTGCAGTGCGAAGGGTGGGAATTTCGCACTCGATGGGAAGAGTTGCCTCAACCCCATGGACTAAATGGAATGGCATGAAACCTGTAGTGGTATTTACTACCGTTCGATAAGCCCATAGCACAGAAAATAACATATGATGCCAATTGGTTTTATGTTTATTAACTGTGCGTTGTAGCATGGTCTTGAGGACTTTGTTCACTGCCTCGACCTATCCGTTTGACTGAGGGTAATATGGTGAGGCAAACTCATGAGAGAAGCCTAACCGAGATGAGAATTCAACAAAGATCTCATTCTCAAAGTGTTTCCCATGATCGGAAACAATTTGGAGTGGTACACCAAAACGGGATATGACGTGGTTAAAGAAGAAGCGCGCTGCAGTGTCAGCGGTGTTGTTGAAAGTGGGCATAGCTTCGGCCCATTTTGTGAAGTAATCAACGACGAAAACAATGTATTTGTGACCATTGCTGGAGGGGGGATTACAAGTCATAAAGTCGATGCCCCATTTACAAAAGGGGCCGGTCGTAATGACAGGGTGAAGAAGAGCGGGGGGAGCTCGGGCTTTGTTGGCATAGAGATGACATTGCTCACAACGTTTCAGGGCGTGTATGCAATCGTGAAACAAGGTAGGCCAAAAGTAACCGGCTCGGATAATCTTCTGAGCCGTGGAGATACCCGAAAGATGGCCCCCACATGCACCATTGTGGCAGTCATTTAAGACTCTGTCGGCCTCGTCAATGGTCAGGCAACGACGAAGAATGGTGTCAACGCCCCGCCGGTATAGAATGTCTCCGATGAGGAGATAGCGGGGGGCCTGGTGGTGATTACGTCGTCGATCATCTCGTGAAAGGTGGTTACCAAACTTTTGAGTTCGTAGGTAGACGAGAAGGTCGCCAAACCAAGGGTCATCTGAAGCGATGTAAAAGAGATGTTCGTCAGGAAAGTCGGTGTTGACGGGGGCACTGGTGGTGTCAGAGGGGAGGGTCGTGACAAGTTCGGCGAGAACAAGGGCCTTCTTACTCTTAGGTGTTGAAAACTCGAGGTCATACTCCTGGAGGATAACAATCCATCGAGCGAATTTGCCGTTAACTTGGCGATGGCTAAGAAAGTATTGCATAGGGTTGGAATCTGCGACGACCTTTGTGGTGCGAAGCAGGATGTAATGGCGTTGTTTCTGGACTGCGAGAACAACTGCAAGAGCAAGTTTCTCTTCATGTTTGTACTTCAAGGGTGGTCCCGAGAGGTTCTTACTAATGTAGTAAATGACATGTTCACGATTTTCATCTCCAAGCTGGACGAGGATGCCGGCTACTGATATAGCTGATGCTGATACGTAGAGGATGTAGTCGCGATTATAGTCAGGTGCACTAATTAAAGGTGCATTTGAAAGTGATGCTTTCAAATCGTCAAAGGACTGTTGGGCATAGTCATCCCAGTGAAAGGGGATGTCATGACGTAGTAAGCGAAGGAAACCATGTGCGCTTATGGCGTAATCTGGGACAAAGCGTCGAAGAAAGTTAGCTTCGCCCTGTAGACTCTGCAGTTGCCGTAAATTCCGAGGACGTGGAATTTCGGTGATGGATTTGACTTTGAGGGGGTCCACGGTAATACCACTTTGTGAAACAATAAAATGGAGGAGGTGCCCGTCAGTGACACAGAACACACACTTGAGAGGATTCAAGCGGATGTTGTACTGACGACACCGGTGAAAGATGATTCGTAAATCATCGAGATGTTGGGTGCGTTTCTTGGAGTGAGTTGTGAGGTCATCCAAGTAGGCAAGGATGATTTCAGCCAGATCGTGAAAGATGTATGTCATCGCCCGCTGGAAGGTTGCGCCGGCATTTTTTAAGCTGAAAGGCATGACACGATATGCGAAAGTTCCCCACGGGGTAATGAATGCGGTTTTATATTGATCGGCTGGGTGAATTTGAATTTGGTTATGGCCAGAGAATCCGTCCATAAAAGAGAGAGCCTCGTGGCCGGCGCAGTCGTCAATGATTTGATCGATGAAAGGCATTGGAAAGTTGTCTTTTGGACATGTGTTATTGAGATCGCGAAAGTCTGTGCAAACGCGGATCGTGCCCTGTTTTTTGTCGACGGGTATAGGTTTGGAAACCCATGAAGTGTAAGCGATGGGGTAAATAAACCCGGCCATACTTAATTTGTCAATTTTGTCTTTGATAGCCGCGGCCATGAATGGGTGTAGCGGTCGTTGTTTCTGACGGAGTGGTGCGAGAATATGGTGAGGGTTCACTCGACATGAACCATATATTGAAGTACTGAGGAGTACCCGTGGTGGTTGGGTGGAGAGTGTCCACGAAGGAATGAACAGGAGAGTTGGGGGGATTGCGGGGTAAATCCTCAGAGATGTCATTAAAGAACCATGGAGGCGTTGGGAGTGCTTCGGGCTCAGGAGAAATGACATGAAGATCCTCGAGTGATGAAGTAATGTCAATGATCGCCTCTGTGCGTCGATGACGTAGGGCCAATTGACATTGCCTATATGCAAGGATCATAGGACACTGGTATGTAAAATGAGCCAATGAATCGCAAAGAGAGAAAGGGCATCTCATACGTTCATTGATGGAAGTGGTGACATAATGAATGTCAGTGATGTTGGACGAGGACGTTGCAGGGCGTGGGTTGTTCTGGAAGTTTTGGCGCACGGTCGCTAATGTCTGCCGAAAGCGCGGCAGTGCTGGGAAATGATGGGTGTAATGGCCAAATTCTGAACATATGGCACAGGCATATTTAGTCCTCAACCCTTTACTACTGGAAGGTGTAGTGGTAGTGGTACTTGCAGTAGTGATGGGTGTTGTTGGAGTTGGATTGGGGGGAATCAAATTCGGTAATTCAGGTAGTGATGGGCAATTATTGGTTTGGTGGCCCTCGTTCTCACAGAGTGCGCAAGGTGGTGGGATGCGTGGAGGAAGTGGAGTGGTGGGCTCCTTCTTCTTCCTCCTGCCCCCAGCTGTAGCATGGGGGTTAGGGAGTATGGGGGTTGTGGGGGTAAGGATGGGAATCGTCATGGAGAGACCTTCCTGTGGAGGAAGGGATGGGTGAGGGACCATCTCAGGTGGATGTAAATACCACACTGGGATTGCTAACACCATATTAGGTAGTGTGAGCGTTGCGGCTACCTGAAAAGATTCAATACCTGGTGGAGGGTAAAAGAAGGGAAGTTGAGTGAGGGGTTGGGGAACTGTCTCCAAAATGGGACTATGCCCCTGAGGGGATGTGAATTCGTGGACTTTTGAGGTCGATGAGTGCGCAGGAGGCTCTGGCTGGAGTGGTTCTGCGACTATTGAGACGTCAGGAATGACTGAAACCTCCTGAGGGGGAAGAGCATCCTCCATGTGAGTTCCGTTAGATGAGATGATGCATAATTGATTAGGGGGAAGGAGTGGTGGTGCTCCATGGTACGTCCCTAACAATGATGGATCTTTAAAAATCCCAGGACCCATCTCGACGAGTGGATATGCGTCTTTGTTGGTGTGAATGAGAGGAAGAATGTTATCGAGGTTGGCTCATAATGTGAGACTTGGTCGATGGTCACAACCTTCCCGTTGTGGGGGAACATGATTGTCCTAAAGACGGAGGATGCCATTGCCTTCATAGCATACATGTAGCTATGTCCGAACAAGATATTGTAATCGAGCGGAGCGTCGATAACTTCGATGTCAATGAGAATAGTTTTTCCTCTGAGTTCAACGGGGACATTTTGGAAGAGCCCTTCAGGAGATGATGGTCTTCCATCGTAAGCTCGTAATGTGATGGCAGAGGATATGAGTTCCAGGGAACCAAGTTTCTTCCATACTGTTTTGGACATGATGCATGTAGATGTACCTTCATCGATGATACACCGATGAACCGTGATGTTCCGTATTTTTACTGGTATTTGAATAACGACCAAGGCGGGAAGATGAGGTTCGCTATTGTCAAGATCAAAGGTGATGAGTCAAGTATCTACAAGGTCGACTTCCCTCAAGGCGGAAAGTAGAGACTTCCGTTGTGTAGGGAAAGTCTGGAGGACTTCTAATACTGACATGGCAGTCGGGGATTGTGCTATGTCGTCTACCAAGCTATAGTTGTGAGTTGCCCTAGCCTGTGGGTTGTAAACATTCCTATGCAAGGGGATGCGAGGGATGTGTAATGGTGGTTCGACGGAAGGGAGAGGGATCACCAATGGGGGTCCCTTCGGTGTAGGGTTTGTCTCTAGAGAGATAGAAGTAGACTCAGCTGGTGTCTGATACTGGCGATTCCGTGTTTGCAGAAGGATCTCTTCCTCACTGGTGAGGAGAATTGTGCGCTCTGCTGGATTGTTGGGGTTTTGGTATTGACCTACCTGAGGTGGGGGATGCTGCATATCCTGCTGGGTGTTGATCACCCCTTGATGTGGGATAGGATTTTGCAGCACGGTGGGAGGGGGTTGTTTCACATACTGTTGTGGTGCCTGCTGAGGGGTAGTTTGTGCAGGAGAAGGGGGAAGGCTCCCAGAGTCTTTCAACCTTTTGAAATCAGCGATCTGGGGGAAATGGTGAGTGTAATGACTGAATTCACCACAAAGGGCACAAGGGAAGATGGTTTTAACATTATTTCTCCCTTGGCGTTTGTTGTTATTTCCCCCTTGGGGGTTTTGGTTCCCTTGGTTCTGGTTGCCCCCAGTGGGTTGGTGTTGTGGGGGTTGATTCCCGCCTTGAACATGGTTGTTGTTGTTCCTGTTCCATTCTTTCTTCTTGGTATTGTTCTATGGATGAGTTGGGTTGGCTGTATTTAATTGTTCAAAATTCTGGTATTGTTGAGCAGCAGAAGGTTGAACAAAATTTACCCCTACATGTGGATGTGGGGGAGCCATGGGTTGTGGAGGACCAGGAAAGGGGAAGTATGGATTTTGTGGTGGTACCAATCCATAAGGTACATAGGAAGGCTGTGTGCTTTCACTAGTACTATAAGTTGATGTTGAGGGAGTACCACTATTTGGAGGAATAGGTGGATGTATGGGAGGTGTCGGTGGTGGTCCACTGATGGGTGGAGGTATAGCAACAGGGTATGGCTGTTGATAAGGGGGTGGGGGGTAATATGGAGTGCCCCCATATGCCGACGGGTATTGAGGTGTTCCATACATCGATGGTATTTGGGGTTGTGGACTATGGTGTGTGGTGGCACCTATTAGTCCGTCTGCTGAATGAGACATCCCAGGTTTGTGTTGGCCAAATGGTACAGGTTTTGGAAGATCAGGAAGTACTGTGTATAAGTACCCTGACTGTGTGTAAATGAGGTCGTACTGTTGGGCCTTACTAATGGCTTCCTCTTCGGACTGAGGTAAGGTGGAAGCGACATCCTTTCCAAGGAGAGTGACAAGTGATCTAAGAAACCAATCGAGGCACTGTTGCTTGGTGGTTTCTGCTTTACACAAACTACGTCGCCTACACCACTCATGAATGTGGTCGGCGATGTGGGTGGCTGAGGTCTATTTGAAGTTAGACATTAGTTCTAGACCATTGTCATGGCAGATGCGTAATTGGAAGAAGGTCAAAAATGCTTTGGCCAATGACTCAAAGGTCGTATGTGACCCTGATTTTTCTTTGACATACCATTTGGCTGATGGGCCAGTAAGTGTGCGTTGAAATAATCGCAGTCTGATGGAATCATCCATAATGCTATTAGAAGAGCACCATAGATGAAAGGTCATGACGTGGTTGGCAGGGTCATCCCCTGCCTTTCCTTCAAACTTTGGTATGTCTGAAGGAATTTTTTTTGGCATTGCAGGCCATGTGGCGTCATGCAATATAGGATCATTGGTGAGCTTGGTGAGATCCGGTATGTTGAGAGAGGCCAAGTATGGCATCTGTAGTGGTGGGGGAGTTTTAGCTTCGGCCATATTGTGTTGTGAACCTGACCCTTGATGGGGACTAGGTGGGTTGGTGCTCCCTCCTTGAGAGGAAGTGGGTCCTCCGCTTCCGTGTAAAGGAGAGTGAGTGAATGGATGACCTTGGGAAGTTGACCCAAGTAAGGTAGAACCAAGCAAAGTTGATCCTAAGATAGTATCACTCACAGGAGTGTGTGAGGGAGGTACCGATGAGTGGGTACGACCAGATACTCCCCCTAAGATAGGAGGGAGGTTGAGCAAGCGTCGTGAATGATTGGGGTTCTGTGGTTCCCCTATGATGTCAGACTAATTGTGTAAATGTGTGCCAAAAGTGGTGAGAGAAATATAGAAACAAGAGTCTTTGCTGTGATTTGTGTACACAATATATATACCAGAGTCAAACTGTAATCAGATGTGCATCATACATAAAATGTGAAAGAAGCATATATATGTGGGTAAGTGGGTTTTTTCCTCGTGGGGGAATCAAAAGAAAGCAAATGCTCGTGTCCTAGAAGACGTAACATCCTTCCTCTCAAATAGCACTGGACCTTCCAATAGCTCTCAACAGTGGGGTCTAAAGTCACCGGAAGAGACACTAGTGAAGGATGAAACAACTGGTTATAATGCGGGGTAGAGGGGGCATATCCCGAAAGAGCTGGCGATATTTCCCAATAGCCACACAAAATCCAATCAAGGTGCAATTGTAGCCCACAATTTCCACCTGGGTAGATATCCTACAGTTGGTCACTAGGTACCTCGGTCAAAGTGCAGCATTTAGATTTTCGGCCTAAGAAATGGGTCACGGGCTGGATCCCGTCCAAGAGGTGGGTGCCTCAAGGGGGGACGCACAGAACAACCGGACCTCGGCCTTCAACCCTTCATGGGTATCTCCCTGCCTTATGGTGATTGGAACACTTGACTTGGAGGATTTGAAGTTCCCTATTTGTCAACCTCTATGTTTGAAAATGTGAGAACCAGATAACAGAGAGTTATTTGGATGCCTATCCCCGAAATCCTACCTAAACTAAAAACTTCTTTTGGCACCTCCTGTGGAGGAAAACTTAGTGAGTTTTTAGAAAGTTTTTTAGATGAAGTTGTTTTGTGAGGCTAGGGGTGAAAACCAACCTCGTTTGATTTAAAAGTGGGAGTGGATAGTCCTGTCAAGAAAAGATGGGGTGTTTTCGGAATCCCTTTGGAGGAAACGTACTTAGACCTCCACGTTTCGAGAAGAATCTATGTGAGTGCGAAGTGACTTTTGTGTGTGAGTGAAAGTGTGCCATGTTTTAGTTAATTAGATGTCACCTTGCTGCATGTGGACTTCGCTTGGTCCTTACAAGAGTGTGATTACCTAATTAGCTAGATGTCATTGGTACAACCTTGTAGAATTTTAAAAGCCCTAGGAAACTAGCATGTGGACATGTGGTCCATTACTATCCTTTAACTCCCTATGTATGAGTTAATCTAGGAAAATCATGAAACTATCCTAGATTGAACATGTGGGCATGTGTGGGCCCGTTACAAACCTTTAAACTCTCCTAGTTTTTTGATCTAAGAAAGCAAAATTCCAACCACTATCCTACTTTTGTGACATGTGGGCATGTATGGGCTCGTTACAAATTTAGGATATGTTTGAAAAACGAAACTAAGAGGGGTCCCAAAAGGGCCTTTGTCCTCTCCTAAAGGTTTTGAAATTTTGTTTAAGGGATATGAGATTGTTTTCGCAATCTTTTTTTGGTTCTCAAGATCGCTTGAAGGCGCAAGAGAAGAGCATACTCAAGGATTGTTACTTCAGTTTCTAGTCCCAAATGTGAGTTAGATGTGATTAAGTATGATGGTCCAACTTAGATTATAAATCAAAGTAAGCCATCCAAGTGGAAAAAAGCAAATAAGGGAAATTGATTTTTATCCACCTAAGTGCCTATGTTTGTTTGACTATCCCCTTTATAAGTTGAGGGGTCTAAGTGGTGCAGTATTTAGAGCATGCATAACATCATTCTTAAGAAGGAAAATGACTTTCCCCACATCCCAAGGCCTTACAATGTAAAATTTTGTGCAAAATCCGCGGCCCCTAGTGTAGACAGGCGCGCACAGAGCGTTGATGCGCGTACAGAATTAAGGGACAAAGCGCATGCGCGCGGAGACAGACTGCGGTAAAGGCGCATGCGCGCCCGATGCGCGTCTGTGGGGTGAAATATCCGCGCGCCTGTGGCAAACGGCCGAGAGAGGAAATCCAGATGGATTTATCTCAATTCTCCCTTGAATTGACTGTTTAGCAGGTCGGCAGAGGCCGGTTTGTGCACCTGCAAGTTAATGAAAGGAAAAGGAAAGCAAAATAAACCCAAATGAGGAAGGAATTGATACCTAGTCCCTAGTGGAGTCGCCAATCTATTTGCACCCAATTCGTCACTTGGTGAGCAAATAAAGGGTGCTTACATGCCCAGTTGGGTCTTGCTGAGCATGACAGCTGTAGGGGAAAGGGTTAGGAAAAGAACAACAAAACTATAAGCAAGAATTAAATTAAAACAAACTAAAACTATGAGCATATGGATAAAGAAATAAAAACACAAAAAGACCAATATCACCAATGTTTTTAGGATGATCTATTGATGAAATCAAAGCACAATGAAGAAAGGGGACTATGAGTCCCTTCTTCCTCCAAAGGAAGGCTCTTGTGTCCTCACAAACTTGCTCTCCTTACAATAAGAAAATGAGAATGATGGTGAAAGAAATCCAAGCACA
>ML817726.1:0-15309 GCA_009831015.1 Picea engelmannii | reverse complement strand
TTGACCTTTTGTGATTTTCCCTCACTAGATTCTATCTAGGCAATCTTTGTTGAAATTGCAATTTTGGATTGATGAATTTGTTGTTTTTACTAGAAAAATGGATTCAACACCCTTGAATACCCCTATTGCACTTGGATTATGTACTGTTAGCATTTTATATCTATGATTTCATCAATCCAAAATGATTCCTTCCATATTTGAAGCCAATCGTTTCAATTTCTCCTCCCATTATTTTGAATAGTTGCAAAAGGGTGACCTCATTAGACATATAGATTACACCCTGTCATATATCCCTGAATTTTTTAGTTCTCTTTCAAATATCAACTTGTATGCTTTCAATGAATAGAGATACTATAAATAGAAAGCTCCTTTTGGTCTTTTAATAGAGGTCAACCAATGGAAATGGATTTGGAACTTTATCAAAGTATTAGGTGAAGACCATGAGATACGAACATTGACCAAAGGTAAAACTCCTTACTCTCCAATGCTAGTCTCAAACTCGTTGTAGTATCCAAATTTAATTCTCTTGCTAGAAAAAAAAAGGTATTTATATACATAACATATAAGTAAATAATATCCCATGTTAACTAGGTTTGGTTAGTTGATGGATAAAGAAAGGGCGTTGTGATTCTGAACAAAGATTGAAGATTTGCTTGGTTGATAGGTAAAAAGGGGATGTTGTGATCCCCCCTGCAACATGCCATTTAAAAACATGTTTGTTTGTCATGGATAATTCACCCTCCAACATGTAGTTTAAAAATTAAGATGGATAGATGTTCTATGACATTGATTTTTTTCCCAAATGTGAACTATTTCTCATGTAGTCATAAAAAATAATGTTAGAAAGGTATTTTTGCAAGGGAAATAGCCTTGTGTATAAATCATTAAACAAATAAGAAGAAAATGGCCTTGCCCAACTATATTCCCATAAGCTTTGTACTTAGAATGACATTTCTAAATATTCCCAATAAATGTAATGGCCTTAATTTTAAAGATTCCCCCAATAAACCCTTAATTTTAAATATTCCCACAAGATTTCTCAAAAATAAATTTTGTTTTTTGTTTTTTAAATAAATAGTTTTTGTTGCAATTTCGACGCACAATAGAAATCCTGCGACGAATTTTCTATATAAACCAAGAAAGGATGTCGTCACAATTTCAACTCACAATACAAATCATGCGATGAAATTGCTATATAAACCACGAAAGTTGTCGTCACAATTTCGACGTGCAACAGAAATATAAACCATAAAAGTTGGCGTCGTAGTTGCATAGACCATGAAAGTTGTCATCGCAATTTCGACACACAATAGAAATCATGCGACGAAATTGCTATATAAACCACGAAAGTTTTCATCACAATTTCGACGTACAACAGAAATATAAACTGCGAAATTTGTCGTCACAGTTGCATAGACCACGAAAGTTGTTGTCACAATTGTGACGCATAATAGAAATCCTATGACGAATTTGCTATATAAACCAAAAAAATTGTATAGAAAAATTGTCGTTATATGCCATGTTATCGTCTCAATAGAGACAAACATTTAGATAGTTTATTTGTCAAGTGTGCAAAGATTTCCCTATTGTGTCACTCAACGATAAGTTCATGTAAGATCAGACACAAACTAGAAAGAAACAGGCCAAGCATGTCATATTAATGAGAACAACGACAGCAGTGCTTACAATCGTAGATGCGAATGTGGCAGCTTCGTCAAGTCCCCTCTGTCTAACCCTTGCTCAAAAGATCCACGACCTGGATGATAGCAGCTTCATTGGTCACTCTCCTTTAGTTCACTGTGTGTTTCCTATGAGATCATAGGTTTCATGCTAGTAATTCTTCCCCTTTTCACCATCATAGAGCCTGCTTAAATAGGTTGAGAGAGGCTTAACCTTTTGAGGTATCTTTAGGGTAGGTTGAGGAATTCCCTCCTCAGATTAGGGATCTTCTGATTGAACCAAGAATTTGAATGCAACTACCTTCCAAAGTTGAAAGATCCTCCCCTTATTCTCCTCAACCAATCAACCACTGCCCAGATTAGACAACTCTCCCTCAAAAGGGGCATCAGGGCGTTATAGTGCTCCCTCGGAAGCTCAAGGGGAGGGCCAACACTCTAAGGATGGATAGAGCTCCTTCAGAGGGGTAGTTTGGTGTTATAACGCCCCCCAGTAGCTTGTGGGGGAGCGCCAGCGCTCCTAAGGCTGATGTAGGGGAGCGCTCTCCCTTAAAACCCTAGTTCAAGAGCTCCTTTCAGGTGGCAAAAGATTATTGACTTCATTTGATCATTCTCCTTCCTCCAAATCAAATGCTTGAGGTATTCTAAGTGTCTCCTTGGTGTCGTCATCATGGAAGTATTCTTTGTTGGGTGTTTGCGACACTTGTGAACAACATGCGACACTTGTGACAGTTGAGGGGAACATGTGACACTTATCAAATCGAGCAATATTAAGGTGTAACAGATTGCCCCCCAAAGTATGAAGTTAGAAGATGAGAACCGATAACTGAAATGATTTGTAGACTTTCAAGCAAGGGTATAGACTCGAAGAACCTAACGGAAGCTACACACAAACATCCAACAAATATTATGACATATTTCAAAACCCAAGGCAGGCATACCTATGCTTGGGTGATCAAGACTTGCAAGATAAGGCCGCCATAAAATACACTACAGATCCATAATTGTATTGAGGAAAAGGTATAGCCACCGAGGATACAATGTGGATCTATACTCTGATGACCTGGATTGATCGTAGCCATGAAGAATACATAGTGGATCTACGAGATGACAAGACATAGCCACGACCAATACAAAGTGGATCTATGTAACAGTGTATGCATCATTTGTCCAAGAGAAAATCCTTCGCAACCTGGGCAAAGTACATATCAAAGTGATCACTCAACCCAGGGTCTTCTTACCGATCCCAATGTGGTACGAATCTAACCATGTGAATAGATGTCCTGATGTTGAACATGGTAGAAACCACTTGATTAACGGTCAATGGTGTGAACCGTTAACAAGTGCGAGGGAGATCACCATTAATGTCAATGATTCCCAAGGTACCCTAGTACATTCCAACGAATGTGAATGGATGAGCTGGAGTCGAAAATCCATGGAATCATCCGATCAGAGGTCAATGATGTAAACCTACTGTCGAACGTGAGGAGGTCTGCCATTGAGGCATGCAGGTCCCAAAGTACTAACTAGTTTCTAAGCCTAATTCCTGGAAAATGTGCTAAGGTCGACAGGAATAAGCTCATCGAAGGAGGGCCTTGATGTATCCCCCATCAACGACACGAAACAGACATAGAGATGTAATTGGCAGATCAAATGAACATGGACTGACACGGGTTTTGAGACAAGATATTTGGGATGGCTGAATCTAGAGGTGGATACTTCCCTTGAACACTGAGGCACAACAGCAAGAAAAAGACATGGACCAACACTTGATGATGTAGTGGATGCTATGACTTGCGTCGGGTGACCCAAAGGAGTGAAATAAACTCAAAGGATTGGCTCAGTGCAAAGGTTCAACAAATTATAATGCGTGAATATGACAAAGTGTAGTGTTCAAGGGCGACTCTAAGAATTGCTTGGTGATGTTCTCAAGAGACTGCTTGGCTTTCTTCTTTCAAATTTTCCCCCATCCAGATAGACAAGTACCTCTTTTTTTATTTAATGATCTCGAGGAGGATAACACATGCTCGATATAACTCACCTTCGGTAAGTTCCTCTTCCTTTGTTTAACGAACTAGAAGAAGTAAGGGTTTGATCCCGTATGGGCCTGTCGATGTGTGTTTTAGCGAGTCCAAAGACAGAAAACTCGAAGGTTTTTTAGGATTATAGAGTTTGGAAAAACACTTAAAAGAGAACTCTCTCAGTTCATTTTTCATACAATAGTCTAACGAGACCGAAAAAGAGATAAACTATTGCTCGAAAGATGCCCTTTCGAACCTTTTAACGAGTGTGAAAGGAAGAAAGGTCACTCGATAATCTTTTCATATTTAGAGAGTCTGAAAAGAGTTTAAAGATGACTCCAGGGGGGTTCCTTTTTCGTGTGTCCATACGGGTCCGAAAAAAAGATAAAAGTCTACCCGGCGCATTCTCATATTTTCGAGCTTGAGAACGAATCAAGACTATGCTCATGAGTGTGACAAGGTAAGTAATCGATCAGAACTGCCAGGAAACCTGCGATGTCAAAACTACAACCCAGAGGTTTAGTGAAGACATTATATTGTTAGAGAAACCCATAAATGACTATACCTTATAAAAAATGGAAATTTATAAATAGTAATACAATGAAAATTCCATTTACCATTTCATTTTGCACAAGGATTTGTAGCAGTGGAGGTTCTCATTTTGGAGGTGGATCTTGTTTCGCTTGATACCGGAGCTACGGTTGACCGTTTCTCTCGTCGTTTGGACCAGGTAGATCTTCATCTCCCCCTCTTTCAAACACATGGTTTAATATTCATTTTCATAGTAGCATTTAATTTAAAAAATGAATCCCTAAGTCGCCCCAAAAAGATCAAATCAACCTCTTTTAAAAGTGATGGGAGTAAGACATTATTTGTGCAAAAATGTTTTAGAAAGTGATAGCCATCATGCCAACGCCTTAATACCTAAGTGGATGGGTCGTTTTTGTCAAAGAACCCATGAGAAATTCTCACATATGCCCACGCAGCCATAATGGAAATCGTTTTTATTTAAAAATGTTTTATTGTTGTGTGATGGATATTGGATGGCAAAGAGAGGGCATGATGATTATAAAAGAGGGCGTGGTCTCTTTAAAGAATGTGGGCATTAGATTTCATGTTTTTAAATTGTTTTAAGAAATTGTCGAAATTGCCAAAATATTGAAATAATGGAATTCTTTATTTTTTTGTTTTGTAGGTGATTTCGGCGACCATGATCGAGTGGAAAGAACAAGAGCATGAGATTGATGAATTGGATTCCTTGCAGAGTCCTCACACGCGGGCCACATTGAGAGATTGTGGCTTACTAAAATTATTCAAATTGCAGAAAATGAAGAAGGAGATTTTTTTTCTTGAACACATGATCGGCTTATGGGATGTCGCAGAGCAAGGATTCTGGATTGGCACACAGCTTCTAACCATTGAGTTGGAAGACGTGTATTTCTTGACTGGCCTCTCAAAAAGAGGGGTCCCCATATATTTTTCCGGGCAGAGGGCATTACCTGAGCAAGTGGGCGTGTATCTGGCACGTCACTGCGTCCCAGGGGAAAGACTGGTAGGGGGTAGAATCCCTATCAAGGATATCCGAGAGCTACCCCTCTGGTCCATTTTGTTTTCCATCACGAGTGTGACAGGTAGTACTAGCGCACATATGGCTTCAAGATTGCAGGTGGCTTATGGCATACAGTGCTTGGAACCAACACTATTCGACTGAAGTGCAGGGTTCCTTCGGAATGTGAAGGAATAGGTTTCACGGTGCAGGATGGGACAGAAACAGTTCGGTTACGGCTCTTTTCTAGTCTCATTTTTCTTAGAGCGCATCCCCTAGATGCAGCCTCAGATAGCATTGGCAGTGCAACCAGTGGACGAACCATGGATGGAGAGGTGGACTAGTCTATCTCTGAGGTTAGTAGCAGAGTCAGAGTTTTGTTTCACCGGTGATTTCTTTGCTTGGCTGAGACAACAGTATCTCTAGATAGAAGACTTCCCGTATGCTGAGGTGGATTCCATGAGAGCATGGATTTGATTCTACCCGCGGGGAAAGATTGGGATGCGACAGGTAAGAGACTGAGCAACACCTTGTCTAGTTTTTGTTTTTTAAGTTTTTAATGTATATGTATTTTTTGGGTATGTAGAAGAGTTTTTTTTTTTAAAAGATGTATTGTTTTCAACATGCAGACAAGGGAGTGGTGTGCCCGACCGATATACCGATACCAGGACGTCGTGGGGGTGCTTCGGTTGTAGCATATCCAGGAGTACCAGTGATAGGTCTCTGGGAGGTTGAAAGAAACCTCCAAGGCCTCACGATGGGCATTCCTCCTCCACGGAGGGGAGAAGTGCCTTTACATCTGCAGAGGCACACTGTGGGAGTGCCAGAGAATGTCAATTCTCTACTGAGATGTGTAGTGCACACAGTGATATGTTACTCTCAGCACAATGTAGTGCAGAGAGATTAGAGTCTCTCTGGTGATCGTATTTTTGTATGCCTTGTCAGGCGATGTTGTATGGGTTTAAAGACCCAACATTTTGCTCTTCTACATACTTTTTTGATGTAATCAAAACATTTCAGTCACTCTATATATATATATATATATATATATATATATATATATATATACAGTTCCGAGTTTTTACAGTGCCAAATGATTTGTACATGATGATGTATGTGATGTGTTTTAATGTAATGTACAATTTTGCTTTCCTTAAATATTATATATGGGCGAGATACCGATCCATGATGTAATTAGCTAACGAATCCAAAACACTGTTGAGTTCTCTTGGAATGTGTCTATATTCAATGTAATCAAACATTCGTTCAAGACGACGAACTTGCAGGTGGAGATGTAGCAGGATAGGATTACGGATAGCGTAGATACAGTTAAGTTGATAGACCAAGAGTTGAGAGTCTAAGTAAACAATGATACGAGAGATACCTAGGGAGGAGGCTTGGGTCAAAAGGCTGATGACAGCGTGATATTTTTCCATGTTATTGGTCGTTGGTCCTAAGAAAATACCTCCTGAACTCACCACCTCGTCAAATTGGTAAATGACCCATGCTGCCAAAGCAATGTTCCGGGTATGTCGACTAGCACCATCCGCAAACCCAAAAAAGATAGGAAAGGAAGACATCATCTGCGCATGAAAACGAAAGCACAGTCATGAGTGGTAAAGGTAAAGACTCGAGCACACGAAAGAAATAGACACACCAAACTAAAATACAATAATGTACAAAGTACAAATGCTAGGTGATCTAGGCATAGTACTTTTTAAGGTAAATCCCGTTTCGGGGCTCTCCTAGGTAAATTCCATCATAATCTACTAATTTGTAGGCGCCTCTATGTAGAACATGTTTCATGTTGTAAGGGCCATGCCACAGAGGTTCTAACTTACCTGTCCCCAATTTGTCATGAGCTTGGTCATAGACGAGGACTAAGTCTCCTTCTGCAAAAGTCTAAGAATGGATGGATTTGTCGTATTGATTCTTAATCCGTTTCTGATGTGCCTCGTTAACGAGAGCGACATCACGACGTGTTTCGTCCAGTTTGGATAGATATAAGAAACATTCTTCTTCGGCAGAAGTATGGGGTAGGAGTTCTACTTTAAGTTTCAGTGATGGAATCTCACACTCGATTGGTAAAACGGCTTCGATGCCATACACCAACTGGAAAGGAGTAAATCCAGTTGTGGTTTTCATGGAAGTACGGTAAGCCCAGAGAGTGGAAAAGAGTTGTAGATGCCACGATGTCTTGTTTTCCCCTACCATGCGTTGAATCATGGTTTTCAGTACTTTGTTGATGGCCTCAACTTGTTCGTTGGCCTGAGGATAGTAAGGGGATGAATTTTCATGGCGAAAACCCAATTTGACATGCAATTCGCTCATCATCTGGTTCTTGAAGTGTGCACTTTGATCAGTGACAATGGCACGTGGTACACCAAAACAAGTTATGATATGGTTGAAAAGAAACAGAGTTGCGGTACGACCATCGTTCAGAAAGGTAGGCATAGCCTCAGCCCATTTGGTAAAGTAGTCGACGACGACGATTATATAACCGTGCCCCCTGGCTGAGGTAGGCTTACATTGCATGAAATCGATACCCCACTTGGCAAAGGGGCTGATGGTGATAATGGGGTGCAATGTAGTAGGGTGGGTGCATGCCTTCTTGTTAAAGACTTGGCAGGGTGGGCATTTTTTGACTGCCTCAATACAATCTTTGAAAATCGAGGGCCAAAAGTAGCCGGCACGTAGGATTTTTTGGGTTGTGGCCAGCCCAGAAAGGTGACCGCCACAGGCACCAAGGTGAAAATCATTCAGAACATGTTCAGCCTCCTCATGAATCAAACATCATCAAAGTATAGTGTCAATACCATGGCGATACAAGGTGTCACCGATGATAAGATAACGACGAGAATGGTGGCGAATACGTTGACGCTCTTCACGAGAAGTGTTAGGCTGAAAGCGTTGGGTTTGGAGGTAAAGGAGGATGTCTCCGTACCAAGGATCAGAGGTGCTGATGAGGAAAAGAGTTTCATCGGGGAGAGAATCTCTGGGTTCGATGTCTTCATCGGCACGAGGGAGAGCACAGATAAGCTCTGCAAACACCAGGGACTTTTTGGCTTTGGACTTCATAAATTCAAGATTGAATTCCTGAAGGATGACGATCCATTTAGAGTATTTGCACCCAAGCACTTGACGTGTCAAGACGTGGTACATGGGGTTGGAGTCCGCAATCACCGTGGTGGTGTGTAATAAGATGTAATGGCAGAATCTCTGGACAGTGATGACGGCTTCCAAAGCCAGTTTCTCTACATGTAAGTATCGAAGTTCGGGTCTAGATAGTCTCTTGCTCAGATAATAGATCACATGTTCCTCACCATTGGGGTCCTCCTGAACTAACACCATCACAATAGTGGAAGTGGAGGCGGCTAAGGATGTAGTCCTTTGTATACTCTGGGGGATGTAACAAAGGTGCGTGGCTCAAGGCATGCTTGAGAGAATCAAATGACCATTGAGCGGTGTCATCCCAGATGAAAGGGGTGTTTTTCTGCAGTAACCGCATGAATCCTTTAGTTATCTCAGCGTAGTTGCAAATGAAACGGCGAAGGAAGTTTGCTTTGCCTTGCAAACTTTGGAGTTGGGTTAAATTTGTAGGTGGGGGTAAGGCTAGAATGGCCTTAATCTTTAAGGGATCCACCCTAATCCCGTCTTTAGAGACAATGAAACCAAGGAAGTGACCAGATTCGACAGCAAAAATACACTTATGTGGGTTCAAGTGAATATGGTTGAACCGACATCGGAGGAAAATAGCCCGTAAGTGATCAATGTGATCGGATCGATTGGATGAGTGGGCAGGTAGGTCGTCGAGGTAAGGCTCTGTGATATGCTTGATATCATGGAAAGTGTACGACATGGCCCGCTGGAAAGTAGCACTAGCATTTTTTATACCAAAAGGTAGCTTTCGATAGGCGAAAGTTCCCCATGGGAAGATAAAGGTTGTCTTATGTTGATTAGTAGGTAATATTTCAATCTGGTTGTACCCGGAGAAGCCATCCATGAAAGAGAAGATTACACTCCCAACGCAATTATCGATGATTTGGTCGATGAAGGGCATAGGGTAGTTGTCCTTTGGACAAGATTTGTTGAGATCCCGATAGTCAACACAAACATGGATGGTCCCTTGTTTTTTGGCGACCCGAACAAGGTTGGAGACCTATTCTGTCAAAGGGACAGGATAGATAAAGCCATATTTTAGAAGTTTCTCAACTTCTGCCTTTATAGCTGCGATTTTCTTGGGATGAACTAGGCGAAGCTTTTGTCGAACAGGTTTCGCGCCAGGGTAAGTCTTGATTTCATGCACAATGATTGAAGGTTCGATCCCTGGCATTTCCTCGTAGCTCCACGCGAAGACATCGCAGAATTATTTAAACAAAGCGGTGTAAGAGACCACTTCTTCGGGTGTCCAATTAGCACCAAGGTTAATGTTTTCCATGACACCTTCTTTGATTGAAATATCAATAACGATCGTAGTAGAGATGTTACCCATATTCCCCTCAGAGAGAGTATCTTGTGTGAGGATGGGAGATTGCGAAGCATCGGTAAAATCAGGAGGGAAGACAGAGTGTATGTCTTGGTGAATTTCTTCCAAAGGTAGAATAAAAGAGGATCGGTGATGGTTATCATCCCAAGGTAGATCGTCAATACTAAGCATTTCCATAATAGATTCGTCAGAAGGAAAAATTTGGGAAATGTAATCGATGGCAGACGATAGGGAATCCAACCATGAGGGCACCGAGTAGGCATCAGGTGCCAATAAATGTGGATTGTTCGGAGAGGGAGAGGTAGAATGAATAGCTACGTATGCGTCCTCGACTGGGATAAGTGGCACAGTGTCACCGAGCACATTGAATTCCAGAGGACTAGGTACAATCCAAGGATCAGATGATTCCAAGGATTGATAAGGCATAGTCGAGATCATATTGACAGTGGCAATATGATGTGCGGTAGGTGGAAGTGGTGTAGGGAAAGTACCCATAAGGCTAGAATATTTCAACAAGCCAACACCAACGCTTTCATACGTAACTGGGTGGTCTCCCAAAAAAGGAATGTTGTTGGTGACAAGGATGCGAGCGTCGGGTGTGCAGAAATCGAGTTGATCGATAGTGACAATTTTGCCTTGATGGGGGAATTGTACACATTGAAACACCGACGAGGCGATGGCAGACATAGCGTAGAACCAACTTCTTCCAAGTAGTAGGTTGTAATCGAGGGGGGCATCGACCACTTCGACATCAACGGTAACAGTTTTTCCGCCCAACTGAATGGCTAAGGATTGCAACAGTCTGTGAGGATGAAAACCTCATCCATCAAAAGCGCGTAACATCGTAGGGTATTTGTTAAGGGTAGGTGATTTTAAGCCTTTCCAACAAGCTAAAGACATGACACAAGTAGAGGCTCCCTCATCCAAGAAAGTTCGGTGGATTTGTTGATTGTGAGCAACAACATTGATTTGAAAAGCTAGCTGGTGGGAGAGTCATGGTTGAGGATCATCTAGGTTAAACGTGAGGTTTTTATATGACTCAGGGTCGAAAGCGTTGATAGCAGCTAAGAGCATTCTATGTTGGCTAGGACAGTGTTGTAGAACTTCCAAGGCGAACATAGAACACGGTGCTTGAGCCAAATATTCAACGATGTTGTAGTTTTGGGCAGCCCGTGAACTAGGATTGAAGGTAGATTTCCGAATAGTTCTCTTAGGAGGGCATAAAATGGAGTCAAACGAAGGTTTCTCAATCTGAAGTGGCCCGGATGGAGGGCTAACAGATGGAGGACTAACGGAAGGTGGTAATGGGTCCGGTACGGAACCATTATTAGTCTTCGGCTTATCATGTTTAACTGGCATGTCATATGTCACAGTGTTAGTGGTCAGATTAACCCCGTTAAACATGTAAATGTGGGCACTTGTCGAGGCCTCATCATGGGATTGGTTGGAACTGCCAACCGCAGTGGGGGTTTGAGCAACCAAAGATTGCTGTTGTGGAAAAGGATGAGTAAGCACAGCCAGTTGTGAATTTCCCTTGAAAATATTGGCCACTTCATCGCGATGTGGATAGCCTCGAGTTTAGTGATCGTCACCACAAATGAGACATGGGAATTTTGGTTTTCATTGTGGTTGTTTTCTGGCAGCAGGGTTTTGCGGTTGATTTTTTGGTTGCTCACTGTTATTGTTTTTCTTTGGTTTATTTCTCGCTTTCTTCTTGCCCCCAAGTTGTTGTGAAGGGGTCGATTGGACCGCATTCACCTCAGAGACTTGAGTTTGAGGGGGGGTAGAAGAGGGTGCAGTCGGACTGGGAGCAGTCGTCGACGCGGTCCACTGAGTTGTTCCAGTTGACTGGGAAGTAGATTGGGTTTTGATGGAGCCAATAACTCCATCTGCATGCGAGGCAGACGATGGTTTGGATGGATCATTAGTGGCACGGGTAGCATTCGATATCAACTCGTACAGAGTACCAGATTGTGAATAAACCAAGTCTAAGTACTGAGCTCAAGCAATAACTTCTTCCTCGGTGACTACACCACCCATCGCAACATCATGAGCGATTTGGGGTAACAATGATTTAGTGAACCATTCCACTAATAATTGGTCAGGGATGACCGCTTTGATTGGCCTTTTTCATCGTCTCCATTCATGAATATGATCGGAGATGTGTACGGAGGTTGTCTGACGAAGGGAGGTCAATAGTTCAGTACCTGTCTTGTATCGAATGGGTAGTTGGAAGTGTGTGAGTAAGGACATGGCGAGGGAGTTGAAATCGTGAAAAGAGGCACGTGGTAGTTCAATATACCATTTTTTTGCGGAACCTATAAGCGTTCGTTGAAAAATACACAAACGTATAGAATCATCCATGAGGGAGTTGGATGAACACCACAAATGGAAAGTCATCACGTGGTTGTTTGGGTCTTCTCCGGACTTTTCGTCGAATTTTGGGATATCAGAAGGAAGTTTAGCTGGAATAGCTGGCCAAACCGGAGAATGATAAATAGGATCGTTCATTAACTGAGACAAGTCTGGAAGGTCCAGGGTTGCTAAAAAAGGTAGTTGTCAGTTAACCTGTGGGTAATACTGGTGTGGCATGGGGACACCAGTAGGGCCATACACTGGGTTATGCGGATAATTATAACTAGTGGGCCCTCTAGTATGAGGTTGGTGTTGACCAGGGTACACAGGATTTGAGGTGTTTTGAGAAACATGTGCGAGCGGAGGATAACCGGATGGGTTTTGAGTATTATAAGCTGGATTTGGCATTTGTCCATAAGGGGGTTGTTGTGGAGCTTGAGAATTGTGTCCTGCCGAGAACTGTGGGTTTCCTGGAAAAAGGATATTCCATGGATTAGGTGTGGTAGACACATTTTGTCCATACGGTTGATGGTAGGCTCCGGATTGAGGCTACCCCCCAGCATGAGGGTGCCCCCTCAATGGAAGTTGTCCTCCGGTGAGAGGATGCCCCCTAGCTTGAGGTAGAGTTCCCGGAATTTGAGAACCACATGTAAATGACTAACCGGTACCACTGAATGGGTTAAGACCACCAAGACCGGTCCCTCCAGGTTGTTGGATGGGTATCGAACTTCCCGGCATAACTTGGGTAGTAGTGGCAGTGGTAAATTTTAGTTCTTTGTACCCAAAAGGGAGTGATGATGTAGGTCTTGGTGTTACTGGTGTGCCAATAGCAGCCTGGCTAACCACCGCATTACCGGTGGAGATAGTCAGAATGTGAGGGACCATTGTAGAATGGGCCGTCTGGAGAGAAAAAGTAGACCTTGGGCCAACGGACAATGTGTTCAGACCAATGGATGGTGTGGCCGTAAAAACGGTAGTATCGGTAAAATGGTTTAAGGGTACGGTGTAAGTGATAGGTGCGTCATCACCCATCCCTATTCCATAAAGATCCCGCACCATGTGAGGCGGACTTCGAACAATGTCTGCGGTCCAAAAGGGGTCGTCGGCTAAAGGGTTTGAATGAGACCCAGTTGGAATTTCAGAAGGATTGACGACAACAAATTCATCGACTGAATTGAGTTGGAGGACACATCATTCATATCCCTCTGAAATGTGGAAAGCTTCCGGAGACTCTGAAACAATTCGAAAATTCTCTAAAGGAGTGGGAACTTCTTCTTTGGAAGTTGTAGTGTCTTGAACCTCGCTCTGTTGAGGAGATTCCTCTACAGAATGAGGGGGTAAAGGGGTGTTCCCTTCCATATTTTCTGGAGGAAGTCCCTGTAGCCTCCGTGAACGGCGTGGAGGGTCGATGTTGGCGAAAAAGAGTCGGTGGAAAAGATATATGGCCAACTACCGAAAAGAAACAACATACGCTGATAGAATCTAAGAATCACAACCAAGCAAACAAGACCTTCTTTCGATGACCGTACTAGTTGGTGATGAAATCCAACGTCGCGTGATCAAGTTAAGAAGGGGCAGAGATATGGTGGAACAGTTACAATGGCGACCTGCTTAACAGACTTACGCCTTGGTGCAAGCTTCCACGCAGTAATTGTGGATTTACCCTCCAAGGAGCCCGAGTGAGTTTGACCAATGTCTGCTCCAGGTACAGTGTGACTTCCCTTCACTGTCACTTTGTGTAAGACCCTAAAGATTGTGGCCACTAAGGTTACCAATTTGTAGTTAGCCCCTAGGCGGGTACAGTCGACAGTCCGATCCAAATGTACAGGCAGGGTATCTAGCCCGAAATCAACTAAAAAGGCTTCCACTCAGTAATGGTGGATTTACCTTTAAGCGATCCCCATAATACGATCTGACCACTACAATCAGTCAAACCACGGAGGGATAATCTTCGTAGCTCTCCCGAATGCGACCTCGTGCGTAACCCCTGTGTGAGAGGGGGATCCCAGGAAGACTTATACGACAACTGGATTTGACTCTCCCTAACTCAGGATGCTAATGTTTGTTTTGGAAACTTTGGAGAGTTATGCTCACAGCCTAATCCAAAATACTAGTCCTAGTCTACTGTTGGTGGAGGATCCTAGAAAAGAAAATGTTCTAAATAATTTTTAATTAGCGTTCATTTTATAGTTGTTCTTTACTCAAAAGGGGTGCATGGAAGTGAAACGTATGGAATGATGAATCAGTCCCAAAAATGCATCAAAGATGATAATAAATCATTTCTTTTCAATGAACATCTATCTAAGGGAGAGAGAGAGAGTTCTTTTCACTAACAAGCACTAATAAGGAATGTCCTCAAACACATTTTCTTCAACCAAATCCGATGTGGTGCTAAAACCTTTTGAAATACTTTCTAATATGCAAAATCAATCATGAAGATGTCTCTTTATTGTTTGTATGTGAATAATGATTAATTCAAAACAATGCTCATCTTGCTAATTATCTTTTTGGATCAATCAAAATCAGACCAACACAAGCAGGAATCGTACAAACAATACACCCTCTCGTTGTGATCAAAACGAGAAGTGAAAGAAAAGAAAAAATCAAAGAAAAATCAAGAACTTCACACCAAAAGAAATGTCGAAGAACAATGACCTTAACTAAAACCAAATGAAAAGATCCGTAGGCTTCTGATGTCCTTCACCAGAGTTTCTCGCTCAGTCAAAAAGGAGAGAACAAAAATGCATTGGTTTCAAACTCCTAATCAACAGAAAAAATCAATGACAATGAAGAAAGCTACAAAATCTAAACAGTAAGGTGTTTGTTCTTCAAAAATAAAGATGTCAAAGTCGAAAAGGAAGAAGCATTGACTCACGGGGAGGCTCAGCAAGTGAAACACAGAGGTAAAACCCTAAAAAGAGCAATTATGGAAAGTTTTTGGCCAAAAGAGGGTTGGTGCTCTGTTGTAAATGGAAAGGAGCGTTATAGCGCTCTGTGTAAGGCACTCAGGGAGAATTGTTGCTCTGTTAACATAGGCACAGGGGCGCCAGGTTCAAAAGCTCCTAAAAGTATCAAAAAATCCAAAAATTGCAGTCCAGTCTCGTCAATCAAGCTGAGTGTGATGGGGTAGGGAGTCAATCAGCTCATGAAATCAATCAAAAAGGGGTGAACCAGGTCTGAGAACAATCAAGGTGTGAGACAAGGTCTATGAGGAGAAATCAAAAC
>ML817725.1:103842-121566 GCA_009831015.1 Picea engelmannii | reverse complement strand
CTGCTACAAGAAACCCATTTAAGGCGATTTTACCCCTACATGTACAAAGGCATGGCTCGGCATTAAAATCCTTACAAACATTTAATTAGATTTCAAATTTTGAAAACGAGAGGGTCACACCTCTCTCCTCCATGAATGTGTGCTAAATGTGCTGGTTGGATGGCACGTTCACTGAGTTGGAGCGATGCTCCTGCATCAATCAACAATTGAGAAGATTAGATGTGCGAACCGAAAGGATGAAGCCACAATAATTCTTCTTGAATTTATTTCAACTGATCCATGGTTTCATGTTGTCACATGCAAGACTCCAAACAAGATCTGGACCACCTTGGAAAGTCTATTTGGAAAGCAGGATCAGATGAGAATTCATATGATTGAGGTAGAGTTGAATACTTTGGATCCTAAAATTTTTGATAATATATAAGATTTATTTACAAAGTTTAAATCTTTGATATTGATTTTAACAACTTGTGGTATTGAAAGTTTAAACAAGTGGACCAACTTATTCTAACAATCTTGGCCAAGCTAGGACCATAATATGTTGTCTATGTTTCCACTTTCCATTCATGAAGGTATCTCATGGGAACAAATTGGAAGATTCTTACCATGGATCAATTCATTGATTCTCTCACACATGATCAGGTAAAACTCATTCATATGGGACTAATCAATTATCCCAAAGAACATGCACTCACCATGCATGGTGGAAAAGGATCATCCAAACAAATCAAGAAGGAGAAAATGAATGAGAAAGAGGGATATTCCAAACCCTTTAACGATTCTTGAGGTTCCAAAGACTCTTTAGATTCCAAGAAGAAGAAGAAGGGAAATCAATGCACTTACTTCAATAAACCGAATCATGAAGAATCCACATGCATGAACAAACATATTGATCTTATGGCACAGACACTTCAAAAAAACAACCTTGGAAACTACATTCCAGAGGGAGTCAAGAAGCATAAAGAAGAAGATCCTCCTCCTAAGAAAGGTAATCATCATGCTCTTGTTGAAATTAATTCCTCATCTGATTCATGGATTATAGATTCTGGTGCATCCCATCATATGGCAGTGAAAGAGGAAGTTTTCTCTTCTTTGAGTCCATGCTCAAGACCCCCTATTCTCATGGGGGATGATACTCCAGTAGCAGTAGTAGGAGAGTGAAGAGTGGAACTCCATAATCATAGTTTTGAGAATGTTTTACATGTTCCAAAGCTTTCTATGAATCTATTCTCAATTTATCATATCACTCACAAAGGTAAAAAGGTTGAATTTACATTAGATTTAGTTTTTGTACTTGACATGAATGACAATTCCATCATTGCAATTGGTGAGGTGGATCATAAGTCAAGGTTGTATAAATTCACTAAGTTTTCTGACGACGACTCCTCTTTTCTACTTACACATAAGGAGAGTACATTGCATGCACCTCTAGTGCAACATGCATATACTATTGCGCTTCCATCGGTTTTAGACATCAGAGATGATTCCATACACTCAGATTCTGTACATGGAAATAAGAAAGTAGTATAGCCAGATAAGAATCCATTGTCAAAGCTTCAACAGATTCCCAAGTGGGCATAGTCCACACTTCATGCAACAAGAAACCTTGCAGGGAATCCATTGGATTTGAGGAGGACTCGATCTTAGGATGAGGAGCCCTCTCATGTACTTTCATATTCTGAACCTATGATTCCCATGCATTTCTATATGGTTCAATCTTCTGATCTACTTCTCTACCATGAGGTTGTGGGAATTCCATTATGGAAAGCATCCATGTAGAAGGAGTATGACTCACTCCTAAATAATCAAACTTGGAATACGGCTCCACATCCACCAGAAAGGAATATTTTCAGGTGTAGATGGGTCCACAGGATCAAGAGGTACAAGGCTAGATAGGTTTCCAAAGGACTTCAATGAGAAGAAGTTTCAGACTTTGCGGCATCATCTTGCAGTGAAGAATAAAGTTTCCTAGAAGCAACATTTTCTTCCTTTGATGCATTGTCTTTTCAGGGAGGGTTTTATTCCCATGTGGTTTTCCCTCTTTCCTCATTTTTATTGAGAGTTCATTTGTTGCATTGTACATGAGTACCTAATATGGCCTAGTAGCTAAGACTCATTTTTTACTCCATAGTGATGTTCAAAGGGGGTGTTGGAGAAATTTCTATTTTCGACACACTAGTTCAGTGGGAGTTAACTGACTAGTTCTATTTTAGATCATTACTATTGGGTAAAATCATGAAGTTGGGTAACACTTTTGTAAGAATCAGGTCTCCAAAATTCCTAGTGGCATTTTTTCGACTGAAAATTTGCATGTCAAATTGAACAACGTCCTGACAATGCCCTCAAAATTCGTGTACAATATTTTTTGGATGAGTTTTTTTCCTGCGGTAAGCATATTTCGGCCGAAAGAATTTTTGGCCGAAAGGTTTATTTTTAATGGATTCCATTAAGAACTAGGTTTCAACCGAAAGAATATTTCGGCCGGAAACCTGAAAATGGGATTGTTTGCAGGAAACTGCAAATTATCTCCAACTTACTTGATCTTTGGAGGTAGCAGACTCCTACAAATACTCAGAATTTAGTTTCAAAATTGATACCAACATTTTTAAAATTGAATGTACTTTCATTGGATATAATTTCTTTTCATTTTCATTGTTTTGATCTAATTTTATTTAATTTTATAAAAAATCACTGCATAATATTTTTAGGTGAGATTATGATTGAGTGAAATGAAAAATCCATATCTCTAAAAATACACAGTGGAAAATTATGAAAATTTTATATTTAGAATCCCTAAAATGTTCTCTTCAAATGGGTATTTTTAGATTTTACTTTTAAGTAAAAATTAAGATAGATACATGGTGGGGGAAAACATGTGTTTAAAAACTGTAACTTTTTTAGATTGGTTAACTTAAAAAAATTCTAGAAATTATAATATTCACCCGTTAGATTCAAAACTATAGTCATCACAAAATAGATTCTCTGTAGACTGTTGTAGTATATTTCATTTGTCAAAAACAAAAGTTTAATAATGGATACATTGTTGGGGGGGAAATAACGCATTATCTTTCCCTTTATTTTTAAGGAACATACTGTCAAACAATTTCCAAATCAACATATCAGATCTCAATTAAAAAAATTGAAAAACAATTAGTAGAAAGCTAAAAAAAGTCTTCACAAGTTTTGTTTTTACAATAAAGTAAAATTCTAAATAAAAAAAATACTTTTGTTTACCAGAAGTTGAAGAACATGTTAAAATTAAAAAAAACAAATTCTCATAAAACAAGCAAAAGTGTTACCCATCTATTATGCATGCATGCATTATGCTATTATGGAATGTTATGTCCTATATATGAGTGTATTCCACCCATTCATTGTATCATATTGATCATCATCTATGTATCAATCATCAACTCATTGGAGTAGTGTGAATATATTTTCTCATACTTCCATATTGAATCTCTCTTCCTTTCTTGATAAGCTTTGTTTGTACTTTCTTTAGCTATATCTCCTGTGCAGGTTTCATTGAAACATTGACAAAGTACATTTTTATTGGCTATAATGAATAGTCAAAAGCATACAGATTATATAATCTTGTCACTAAGAAATTTCTAGTATGTAGAGATGTTAAATTCATGGAAGATAAATCATGGAATGAAATGGAAAACGATACTTCTCATAATCATTTTCTTGAGTTAGACGAAAATCAAGCACCTACAACACGTCTTCCAAGATTGCAAGTTCAAAATGAAAATAGTTCTTCATCTCATAGTGATTTAGATTCTAACCATAAACATCAAAGAATGAGAATTTTGAGTGATATATATGGCCAAGATGATAATCTAGTACAATTTGCAATTTTCTCATCTCACCCTAGTTGTTTTGATGAAGCTGCAAAGAAACGAGAATGGGTAGATACAATGAATAATGAAATAGAAGTTATTGAAAGAAACAATACATGGGATTTAGTTGATCTACAGGCATTTAAAAATGTCATAGGTGTTAAATGGGTTTATAAAACTAAATTAAATGAAAAAAGTGAGATTGAGAAACACAAAGCAAGGTTAGTTTCCAGATGTTTTTCATAACAACTTGGCATTGATTATGGTGAAAATTTCGCACCTATAGCAAGATTAGATACTGTTCAAATTGTTTTGGCCATTCCAGCACAAAACAAGTGGCATGTTTATCAAATGGATGTAAAGTTTGCCTTCCTGAATGGAGTGTTAAATGAATAAGTGTATGTCTATCAACCACCTGGATTTGAAGTCAAAATACAAGAGCATCGAGTGTACAAATTGAAGAAACGTTGTATGGTCTGAAGAAAGCTCCGCGATCTTGGTACAATAGAATTGATCATTATTTACTCAAAGATGGTTTCAGTAGGAGAAATAATGAGCCTAATTTGTGTATCAAGGTAAATCAACAAGGTAATATTCTCATCCTATGTCTTTATGGTGACGACATGATCGATTTGTTTTGTCCATTGTAGCACAAAACAAGCGACCTATTTATAAAATGGATACATAAAGTTTTCCTTCCTGAATGGAGTGTTAAATGAAGAAGTGTATGTCCATCAACCACCTGGATTTGAAGTTAAAAGACAAGAGCATCGAGTGTACAAATTGAAGAAATCCTTGTATGGTTTGAAGCAAGCTCCGTGAGCTTGGTACAATAGAAATGATCATTTTTTACTCAAAGATGGTCTCAATAGGAGCAACAATGAGCCTACTTTGTATATCAAGGTAAATCAACAAGGTAATATTCTCATCCTATCTCCTTATGTTGACGACATGATCTACATAGGAACCATGATATTAGATGAATTTAAAACAACCATGAAAAATGAGTTTGAAATGACAGAGCTTGGATTAATGAAGTATATCTTAGACATTGAAGTAGAACAATATGATCATGGTATATTTATTAATCAACATAAATATGTTGTTTATGTTTTGAAAAAGTTTAATATTGAAAAGTGTAAACCTATTGACAATCCTATTTATCTTGGCACTAAGTTAAGCAAGGAATATTTGGGATCAATAATTAATTCCACATTGTATAAACAACTTGTTGGTAGTCTTATGTATCTTACTACTACAAGACTTGACATAGAATATGCAATAAGTTTTATTTCGAGGTTTATGGAATCTCCTAAGGATTCTAATTGGAAAGTTGGTAAGAGGATATTAAGATACATTGTATGTAAAACCACTTATGTTTTGTGGTACACAACCTCAACATACAATATGCTTACAGGTTACACCGACAATGATTATGTAGGAAGTATTGATGACAAAAAAGTACTTCGGGATATGATTTTCTTTTTGGAAAAAATTTGATTTCATGGGCATCTAAGAAGCATCCCATAGTTTCTATCTCTTCTACAGAAGCAGAAAATGTAGTGGCAATAACAACAACATGCCATGCAGTTTGTATTAAAATACTTTTGATGGATTTTGGATATACAACAAAATAACCTATTTCTATTTTTTGTGACAATAACTCTTCCATTTCCTTGTCTAAGAATAATGTGTTTCATCAGAAAATAAAGCACATTGATACTCTATTTCACTTCATTCGTGAACTTGTCAAAGATGGTGACATTTCTCTCAAGTTTTGTGGTTCTAAAGACCAGCTAGTTGATATCTTCATTAATCCTTTTGGAAGAGATGTTTTTCAATTTCAACGCCAAAATTTAGGCATTATTAATTTAAATAATGTAATTCTCAATATTAAGAGGGAGTGTTAGGAGATGTAATTTTCAGTAATATTGATGTTTACTTGTAATTAGTTTTTGAAACCATATGTTCGTTACTTCAGTTACTAACCGTAAACTGTCCAATGTATATTATTTAATACATGCAATAAGAGATCTATGGTAGCGTTCATTCTACAATATTTTCTCATATTCTTCCTTCTCTATTGTTTACAACATAACGCCCTTGGATCTAACAACATGATACATATTGATAGAGATAGATCTTAAGATCCAGGCACGAGCAAATTCTACATGGTGCTTAGTATCTGCCCATTCATTATGATGCTTTAGTATTTGAATTTCTTTGAATTTTTGTGTTGAATGTTTTGTTAGGTATGAATTCTGCAACCGGGTTCGGAGCATGGAAAAATAATGTAAATAGTATGGAGAAGGGTGTTTTTGTATCTAAGAAGCATGAGTATCACCTACAGTGGTTTCAACGATTTAGTGATTTAGTGGAGTGGTCCAAACTGGAGAAAACTGCATTTGGTTTTCCATATCTCTAGAATTCTTGAGAATCTCCTATTTAAATATGGAAGCTCGTGAGGTGCTCCATGCGATTTGTAATCCATTTTCTCCATTGACTGACCAATAAAGAATACCATTGCTCATCTCTCCTATGTGTGCTGATTTATTTCTCTATTTTTATTTATGTTCATGAATTTTATTTGTAGACCTAAAATATAACACACTTTATATAAATGAGTAAGTAAAATCAATGTGTGTAACAATTTTGGGTTTCCTCTAACTTTCATTCTCACCAACTTGACTATCACGTGTTCTCTCTTCTCTCAATCATCCATCCTTGTTTTTTTTTCCAAAATAAGAAATGAAATTTCCTTAGTTCATTATACATTTAAACAAGACAGGGTGCAGAGCAACAAGTCCCTGCCGAGAAGGTAGAGGAGCTTGATTGAATTGCAATTGAACTTCGCACTGCAACTTCGCACCAAGTTTTCCCTCTTAGGTCGGGAAAAAATTCTCTTGCAAGAACGTTTGTTGTTGCTATGATACATAATTGTGATAAAGATTAAGGTGTAAGGAAAAATTGAGTTCGATGGATCCAAGGTATTCATTGCACCAAATCAAAGTGCGAATTGTATTCGCCCACGGGGAAAATGTTGGTCGTGGTGATACATCAATATTGTGGGTGATGTTTTATTTTCTTGCTCATAAACTATATCCATTGCAAAGACTCATATATTCATACATCACATGTTATAAGAAATTGATATTTGAGCGATGTATCGTTGTTTCCAATAAATTGAACTTATATTAACATTAGTCTCATGCTAATAGAGTCATTTTTTAAAGCATTTTTTTAAAATCACTCTTTGCACAGACACATACATTTGTTTTAAATCACTCTTTGCAGACATGTACAACAAGCATGCAATGCTAACCGACCACTGCATGAGCTTCCATCTCATTTGCCTCCATGATGCCCATGCATCTCCTCCACTTGGACTGCATACATCACAGTGACCTAGGTTCGATGCCCACCGGGGATAAACCAAAGTGCAATGCAAGTAAGCTTACACAAGGTCGCCTGCTTATTGCCTAACACATTGGCTCTGCTACCCCAACATCTAGAAGGACTTTTCTCCTTTCATTTGTGTGTGAATAGCTCTTCTCAGGGAATGATAGTTAGCTCTGCTTAGGTGAACGACAATTTTGAAAATATGGCCGAGAGCAAGCAGTCGAACCTCAGGGCCCAGTCGATGGATTGGAGAAGTTATGTACCGAATTCATCCATCGCCAACAACATATTGCAGATGGGATAGGGACCGGACTCTGTAGTGCCATGGTATTCGACAGAGAGCCCTATATAGATTAGCATAAAGAACCGAGATTACAAGCAAGAAGAGATAGAATCAAGCGAAGATAGCGAAGCGTCAAATTACAAGCAATCATAGCTTCCTGATTGTATCCAGGGATAGGATTTTCCATAAGAATTAAAGGAACATGATGAAGTGACTAGTTATATCTCTGGGTGATTTATGAGGCCGAGCGTTTATATACATGCTTCTTTCAAGATGGAACAAAGCCTGTATATGTCATATTTTATAGTGGCAGCCATAATAAATTGATTTTAGAAAGGAAGGTATAGAGGTTGAGACTAGAAAATTAGTCCCATCTGAAACCTTACGAGCTGAACTGGTTGCAGACCAACCATAGTGATATCTATCTAATTCATGCCGACCAGAGTTTTAGTCGAGTACGGTCTAGTTCATAGGAGAAGGATTCGCTAGGAAGCCTTGAGCGATATAGTTGTAAAAGAGAAAAAAAGAAAGCTATGGGAGCCCCGCCAATAAATTAAGAATCATTCAAGATTTCCTTTGAAATGAAAACTTGACCTTGCCACAAGGCTTAAGTTGCGGTCTCCTACCAGCACCGAACCTAGATCTAGTAGTGGAAAAGAATCATGGGGCAGTACTGGTGGTTGTAAATGGAGCATCACACATAGGTGATAGTAATTAAAGAATTGTTATGTATCCATTCACAACTATATAGGGAGAACCACACAAGTTGGCAATTTGATACCTTCTGCTTGGAAGAAGGGAAGAAGCAAAAAATGAGGTAAGTAGGGTGTAATTGTTTTTTGTCATCGGCAAGAAATTTACAGCCTTAAATACATATAGAAAAAAATTGGTACGATTGATTACCTAAGCAATGGTTCATAATACATATAGAAAAAAATTGGTACGATTGATTACCTGAGCAATGGTTCATAATAGTTTTACCAGAAGCCTAACTAACGCCTCCAAAAAATTTCTTCTCCTCAGTTCAATTATCATTGCAACAATTCTAATTCAGCTGCAGAGAAATAACCTGAAAGGAAACTTGGCGTAGTAGGGCGGTCTTACAACAGATGGCGGTCTTACAACACATGGCCAAAATAAGGACGGTGAAACACACGGCCTCATGGCTGACATCAGGGGGTACAACACATGGATGGAAAGACTTTTAAACTTACAGAGAACACTATGGAGTACACTATGGGCTATCAATTGTAGAAAACATTAAATGTTAAGAAGTAATGCTAGATTAATTTCTAGCATTACCTCGTTTCGGAAAAATGAGTACACAAACATATGGATAAACTAAGCTATTTTATCCTATTTTATCCCTCTGCTTCGGGAAGAGGCCAAATAAGAGGTCAAAGCTAAAACTTAGGTTAATAAACCACCTAAATTGTATGATTTTCCGAAAACTTTGGTTAAAATGATTATAATGCATCGGTTTATGTGCCAAGTTAATACAAAAAGTGAAAATCGATTACTATAAGTCCCTCAGCCCAAAGAGCAAGGACTAATAATGAGTGAATCTATACCTTTATCATCCTAACCTGTGTAGACATAATTCACACATTTTGATAGAAATCACCTTTAAAATATTGATTGTGCTCCACATTTGTGGTATGGAAAATCTCCATGTTTCTCATATATATTTATTGGAAGAAGCATTGTTCATTTTCTTATATTTATCATCCTAACCTGTGTAGACATAATTCACACATTTTGATATAAATCACCTTTAAAATATTGATTGTGTTCCACATTTGTGGTATGGGAAATATCCATGTTTCTCATATATATTTATTGGAAGAAGCATTGTTTATATTCTTATATTTACAGTCTCCGAAGCCTTAATTTAAATAATTGTCGTATGCATTGTTCATATACATGTAATTATGTAATTAGATGATAGTTAAAGGAAAAAATGATAATGCTTGATGGGGTGTCACCGTGCCAATCCCTCGAATGACTAGCCCGAGGAAGTGTGTCATATGTCGATGCTAATTGGTTTTTTTGAGGCCGTGGGTTGGCATAGACCATTTACTAGCACTTGAGTCGTTCGTTCGAATTTGTCTTCTGCAAGATACCATGGATGTTATACTGAGTGTGTACATGTCTAGAATTTCAAAATTATTTTTCGTGTCAAGTGAAAATTTGATGATAGTTATTTGTTTTTCATGTCCTTCATTTCACGTTTTCTATAGATTCACTAATGATGGAGAAAGAACACTTTTGTGCTCTATAAGAAGGAAGGACTCATATTTTTCTCCAATATATGGGGATCGAGCTTGAAATTCAATTGACCATTAACACTCTATACAGACTGGGAGTCTGAGACTAATTAAATCTCTTTTATTATTATACTTACGTTGTCTAGGTAGATTATACTATATCTCTAGTAAAACAAGTACCTAAAATTTATGCTACCTAGTTAGATTACACTATATCTCTAGTAAACTAAGTACATAAAATTTATGACGGGTACCTATAAAGTGGAAAGTAAATTTGAGGAGTTTGAATTTTATATCTCTAGTAAACTAAGTACCTAAAATTTATGACAGGTACCCTATGAAGTGGAAACTAAATTTGACGGGTTCAAATTTTTGATGCGAGTTAAGTGTTGAGGTGTTGATTTTTTATTCACATGTAAAAAACATCTAAAAACAAAAAAAAAAACGTCCATCAAATTCTAGGCCTTTGTGGGTGTAATATGTATTCAAGGTTGGCATGTACGACGTATTGATGCCTTCAATTAAGGAGATGGATGACCACTTGGGGACTCATATTTTTGGTTACAATATATAGATCCAGGCCCTCACCGATCCAAACAATGCTCTTTTCTCTCCCGAATTGCTCCAAAATTCTCCTTTGTGGCATCGTTTTCTTCTCCCTTGGCTTGCAACCCATATCAACTACATTGTAAGCATGCCTCGTGAGCATGGGAACATCAAGAGAACAATTGGGGTCTTCTACGGTCTTAGAGGCCATCGACAAAGCATTTCACCTCTATGCAGTTCTGTTGGTAGTGACTCCCAACGCCTAAAATCCTCCATTGTGGCACCTGATCTGTTTTACCCACCTCCTGCCTCTTTGGTTGGTATGTTTTCCACGCATCCTATGGAAGAATCATGGGGTTGCCAAGTGGAATTGAAGAAAATCCAGAAGACATTGGTCAATCAACGGAAAATGAAACTAGTGTGGTCATTGGTACAATAAGTAAAGGTCTTCTCTTCCTCCTTTGATCCCTACACCAACCCCATATGGCTCAGGGGAAGGTAACAACTCGCATTCATAGGAGAATTTGCTCCTCCCAGGAAGATTTATGATGAACAACTTCAATTCATCTTGAACTAAGGAGAGATAATGCAGACCTAAAATTCAGACAGGAGCTGATGGAAAAAAAATGGATTGGTTGTTGGATTCCTGCTCTGCTCATCTGGACCAGAGGCACAACCAGGAGAATCTTCTCCAATCTATCATGATTCCAATATGGCTCGACTCCTCCACGCAAGCTTCTTTGGGTGGTTTGTCTGACAACTAACTCTAATGCACTCTCTTGTTTTGTTACTCTGAGTTTATGGATGTTTAGTTGGTTACTATTGTTTTTCTATTTGGTGTTGTCTAGTTATTCTACGAAATGGCTTTTTTCGTCGTAATCTAGTGATATAAATTGATACCAATCACTATTTTTTGTTGTTCAAAATCCATTTCTAAATGCAGAAATGGATTTAGCATGTTGAAAAATCCCCGGAGCACTCGGATTATACATAAATAATCACTAAAATTTACAAATCTAACAATTTCCCTCCGGATTTCAGACAAATGTCCCCAAAAAATATCGTCATTTCATAGAACGCTTAACCTACAACTTTCTATTTTGGCTATTTACAACCCTAGATAACTTAGACTTGTTTATAACTATGAACTATTACATTTGTTTAGAGCATTTTTAAATGCATTGAGGAGGTTTCTCAGACTCTTATGGCATGGTACAGTGGTTGGTTTCCTTTATTGGAAATGGTTGGTTTCCTCTATTGGCAACCCCTTTAAGAGTGTAATTTTGTAATTTTTTATTCTGAAAGGTAATATCAAAATATAGCTTTAAAAAAAACGAAAAACTAATTGATATATCTGGTTAAGTGTCAAATCTCTAGTTTAGTGTCAAGTTGGAAGTGCATCTAAAAATTGATGAAAAAATAATCTTCAAATACTTAAGACACACTTGTCCTAATATGTACGTACGTGACTATGGTATGCATGGTTTTAAAAGTGCTACTACAAATTAAATTTAGTTATGACATATTTGTATAACTAGCAGAGCCGTTAATTCACGACTGAGAACACCGAAAGGTATTGGCTGAGAACGTCGAAAGATATCCATGCTCGAAAAAGAAACGCTCCATGCTCATGCAATAGGTGGGTCGGCTAGCCATCGAATATGAAACATACAGACAGCTGAGATGCACAGACAACTGAGGAGGAAGTTGAAGTAGTGCCCGTTAATAATCCAAACGTGGCAATTATATGGTGCTACAGTAATTTCTTAATATGATTAGGTAAATGTTAAAAAGTAAACAGGTTAACAGATGCATTCAAAAATACAAGGAAGTTATGAAGAGTAAATCACATTCATTGATTTGGGAGGACAACTAAGAATATGCCAACATCAGATTAGAATTTTAGATTAAAAGGTCATTAACCGTGCCCATTGCCAATAGGTATACACCTTTCTACGTAATTTAGACATTATTTTCTTTATTTTTTGAAACTATATCATTCCTTGTTTGATCGGTGTTTAGGTGTGAAAGAACCGTTGGATTTTGGAAATTAAATTTAGTTGTGACGGATTTGTATAATCTAGACACTATTTTCTTTATTTTTTGAAACTATATTCATTGTGTTTAGGTGTGAAAGAACCGTTGGATTTTGTAGCGGGGAGGGGACTCGTGAAATTGGAATTTATATTTTTATCAATTTGAAAGTACATAACATTTTGAAATGACTTTCTTTCTTGCATTGTTTTATGTTTTATTAAATAAATAAAGATTAAAAATAAAATTAAAGTTAATGAATTTTAAATAAGATAAATAAATAAATATTTTAAAACAACTCTATAAAATTTGAATTTTATAATTAGAAAGTTTAAGTGTAGTCTATGATATTTTTCCTTGCACGTGGATTAAAAAACCTAATAATGTCCACCAAAGTATTATGAGAAAGACTTACTGTGGCTTGCATCTAAAGGTATTTTTAGCTTCTTTCTTACAATTTAGTTCAGAACTTTGCGCATTAGAATCGGGAATAACCAAATTTGTGTTCGTTTGTTTGGCTATTGAATCATCCAACACAGATCAAAGATCTCAAACACACGAAAAGCTTGTCTATTGCATTATAGAAACACATATTTATACAAAATAGGGCAGAGTTGTACCGTTGATCTGGTTCAAGATCAAGGGTTCTAATTACTCATGTCAAATATCACGAGCAAGCGTAGTCTTATCCTATCTTCTTGAGCGACTTCATTGACTTGGTGTGTGGCTCAATTGTAACTCGTATGTACTGGCATGCTTAATTAACACTAACACCCCCCTTAATTAAGCAATTTTTACAATACTTATATTATCTTTAATATTACAAATTTGGCTTTTCCAAGAGGTTTTGTAAAAATGTCGGTCACATTATCATTTGTATTACAATAGACTAAGTCAATTCCTTTGAGTGTATCTTCTCTCTTACATAATGATGATGTGTCTCAATATGCTTTGACCTAGCATGATACATTGGATTGCTTGCTAGTTTTATGGAACTTTGTTTATCACACTTGATGATTGTTAATACTTTTTGATTTTCTCTAACATCTTCAAGTATTCTCCTTAGCCAAATTGCCTCATAGGTGGTAGTGCATAATGCTTTGTACTCAACTTCAATGGATGGCAAAGAAACAATTGACTATTTATTATTTCTCCAGGATATGATCCCAGATCCAATGTTGAATGCATATCTCGTGATAGACTTTGTGTCATTTGGATCTCCTGCCCAATCAGAATCCGAAAATCATGTCTACTCAACACTAAAAACATTAGTATATTCAATACCAAAATCAACAGTCCCTTTCAAATATCGAAGAACTCTCTTTGCTTCTTTCGAGTGACTGTCATGAGGCTTATCCATAAATTGACTAAGATTGCTCACTGAATATGCAATATTTGGCATCGTCATAGTGAGATAATTCAGACTTCCCACCAATTGTCGATACAAAGTACCATCCACTTCTTTTGTGTCATCATCTTTATTGAGTTTAACATTTTTTTATAATGGAGCAGATATTGGTTTACATGTATTCATATTAAACCTCCTGAGTAACTTCTTTGTATCTTTTCTTTGTTTGATTAAGGTCTTACCATTGTCCCTCCTTACCTCAAGGCCTAAACAATAATTTGTAATTTTCCAAGGTCCTTCATCTCAAATGCTTGTGACAACTATCTTTTGATCTCCTAAATCAACATAGTAGCACTTCTTGTTATGATGAGATCATCCACATATAAAGAAATCAAAGCAATACAACCATTTCCATCTTGCTTGATATACACATTAGGATCAGTTTTACTTTTTATGAAACCTTGTTGAAAGAAGAAAGTATCAATTTTAACATACCAAGACCTAGGTGATTGTTTAAGTCCATATAAATCTTTCTTCAACCTGCAGACAAGATGTTCTTGACCCTTCTTTACAAATCCCTCTGGTTGAACAAGATAAACCTCTTATTTTAAGTCTCCATTGATAAATGTTGACTGGACATCTAATTGAAGTAGTTGCCAATTATACTTAGTAGCCAATGCAACCATTAATCTAATGGTATTCATTTTTGCTACAGGTGCAAAACTGTCTTCATAGTCTATCCCTTCTTTATGTGAGTAACCCTTGGCAACCAATCTAGCTTTGTATTTGTCTATACTACCATCAACATTAAATGTATACTTGAACAACCATTTTGAACCTATGGAGCTTTTGTTCTTAGGCGATTTTGTCAATTCCCATGTTTCATTTTTAATTATAGAATCATATTCTTCTTTCATGGTATCCATCCATTCTTTATGTTCTTTAGCTTGCTCATAATTTAAAGGCTCAACTACATTCATAGCTTGAGTCATATTATTTATACCTAAGAGGGGTCTTAGATTGTCTTGTAGTTCTCCTTAGTTCTTCATTTCTTTGTGGAGTTCCTCCACCTCTTCTAGGCCTGCTCTGGATGCTTGAAGCTTCACCTTGAACTTTTGCATCTTCTCCTTTGGTACTTTCCTCATTTTATTTAGGTCGATGCCATACATCATAACCATCATCTTTGGGTACTTCATTTTCATTTTCATGAAACAACACATCTCTGCTTGCAAATACCTTATGAGTGTTAGGATCAAACTTTTTATACGCCTTTTGATATGTACAATAACCAATAAATATACATTTAATTGTCTTCGCATCAAGCTTTCTTCTATATTCTTTTGGAATATGAGCAAATGCTTTGCTCCCAAAAATTTTCAAGTGACTAACTTCTGGTTTATATCCATAAAAAGCTTCAAAATATGTTATGTGCTCTAAAATGTTTGTAGGACTTCTATTTTTCAGATACACTTCAGTACTTATTGCTTCAGCCCAAAAACAATTAGAAATATTTTTACCTATAATCATACTACGAGCACATTCAACCAAGGTTATGTTTTTCCTCTTAGCTACTCAATTTTGCTGAGGAGTATGAGGCATTGTAAATTTCTTTTGAATCCCATTGTTTTTATAATACCTGATGTATGCCTCTGATGTGTACTCTCCTCCTTGATCTAACATGACAATATTGATGTACCTTCCTATTTTCTTTTCGACCACATTGTTGAATTCTTTACAATATTCAAAGACATCAATTTTACTTCTAATAAAATAAACCCAAGTGTGTCTAGTTCTAACATCAATGAAGATAAGAAAATAATATGCTCCTCGAAGAGATATAGTTTGCATGGGTCCACAAACATGAGTATGCACTAGCTCAAGAATTTCTCGTTTCCTTTTATGTGTATGTGTAGGAAACTCTTCCCTATGTTGTTTACCTAATACACATCCTTCACATTCAACATGTTCATTCTCAAGAATTGGGAGACCCTTCACCATTTCTTTCTTCTGAATCAACATAAGATCATTATGGTTTAGATGTCCATACCTTTGATGCCATAATTCTTCCGTTGACATAGTTTTTGATGCCAACACTTGATGATACCTCCTTGTAACATTAAGCTTATACAATCCTCCAACTCTCGATTCCCTTGCAATGATTTTGTAGTGATCATGTATGTCCTTCACAACACATTGCGACTTAACAAATTCAACTTTTAGATCATTCTTTGCAATGGTGTCCACACTGAAATTAAATTCTTCTTTATCCCTGGCACATACATGACATTATGGATTTGTTTCACCTGACCACTGGGAAAGGTTACACTTACATCTCCATGCCCTTTAATTTCATGTGATCTATCATCTCCTAGATATATATGAGCACCATTACTATTTTCATGATATGTATAAAACCAATTCTTATTATGTATGACATAAGAATTGAAGCACCAAAATCAATAAACCAATCATTAACATCATCATATTTTTTTGATAAAGCGATATCAAAAATACACAACTTGAGGGTTTTGAAATCATCGCCTATTGTGACACTTTTATCTACAAAATTTTATGAATGTTTGTTATATTTGGACTCATTAAACTTCGTTCTCCTACAATCTTTAGCATAATGTCCAAACTTAGCACAGTAGAAGCATCTATCATTCTTCTTCACATTTGTATTTGTGCTTGGTGGTGCCCTGCCTTGTGTGGTTTTCCTTCTTTATTCCTTCCCCATGGCTTTCCTTTGTATGATTGTTTCCCTTTTGCTACCAACGCGAGATCTGAAGTGTGAGATCTTCTATTGAGATTCTTTCTCCGTTCTTTCTCTTGCATAATAATACATGTTAATTCATTAAAAGTAGGGGCCTTTTCCCTAGTTGCAAGACCAGTGATGAACATGAACATTTGATATTCACCCAACATGCCATTTAATGTGATAGTGACAAGGTCAATACTATAAATTTTTTTGCCAATATCACCTAGCTTATATTTCAACTCTAGGAAATTACTGATATTTTCATTATCTTCCATCTTAATTGAAAGAAGCTTTCTCTTTAGAAACAACACACTTTGTGCTCGTAGTCTCATACAAACCTTTGAGTATCTCCCAAGTTTCATAAGATGTTTTGCATTCCGTGATGTGCAAAATGATATTGTCCACGAGCACCTTCGCCTTAATCTCTCTCTTTTCCCAGTCATGAACTGAGGCTGCCAGGGCAGCTAGTTTTTCTTTGTCTCCACATATGATTGACCAAACATTGTAGCCTTCCATCAACTTCTTCAACTTCCAATTTGCATAATTTTTTCCATCTATCTTAGTTGACTCATTTAAATAAGAATCCTCTAATGGATTCACCATCTTCAAAGAAAAATATTCTGACGACTACAAATTGAACTACACATTTTTGCAAATTAAATTACCTTCAAAGCAATCATGTCAGCGAGTGGTTTCCTTGTTGGCTGCACTCTCTTGAAGACTACGATTTCGTTTTGACAGACTTATTTTCCAGGAAGCTATATAGCGAGTCCCTATTTATCAATATCGCCTTCCTTTACTATTTATGCAGCTTGTGGCTTCACTTCTCCACAGTGACGACTCCTCCAACTTCGGGAGCACCCGAAATCAAAACGGGGACAAGAGGAAGAAATATAAACGATTTCTCCACAGTGACGACTCCTCCAACTTCGGGAGCACCCGAAATCAAAACGGGGACAAGAGGAAGAAATATAAACGATGTCAAAGAATCAGTACTTTCAGGAAAAATTATAGAGGCCCACAAAGGGAAAGACACACAATAATTTATGGGTAGAAAGTAATTGCATGTCATGAAAATCTGGTGAAGTTTCTCCTCCAACGCATGGATCTTGACATGGTCAGCGTCATTCTCATGAGAGCATACAGTGGCTCAGCAATACCAACTCTTACAACAAACAATTGAACGACGGCTACTTAGTCTTCAATAACAACAATGAAAAGATCACACTGAGAATAAAACTCCTCCT
>ML817725.1:84139-100134 GCA_009831015.1 Picea engelmannii | reverse complement strand
TTTCTATTTTAATTAAAAAAGAACGACCTAATTTACATGCCATGCCTTATTAAATTGAAATATGTATTATAAAATAGAACCCAGAGACATTGTAAACCACCCACAAGCAAACTAAGGAAAACAAAACCCCAACCCACCACAACTACTCAACATAGACACACAGATTGATGAGGGGTTGGCCATATTGAGAACAATTATAAATGAATTAAGGAGCATGATATAACCTAGTAAAAATTCCGTGGGTACTTCATTGGATTTTATTGTGAGTTACATTGCAAGTGCCCAAGGAAAATTCACTTCTATTTCTCAATACAGGGCTAGAATGTATGAATTTTACCACATTGGACTAGATAGAAACCAAGTTAGAGACTTGGGTATTTCAAAACAAGAATTGATGTCTCTTTTTATTGATCCCCGAGCTAGACAACAATCATTTGTCAACAAGAAACACATTTTCATTAATTGGTGCATCCACCCACAAATTAATCAATATTGGATGGATAGGTGGTACATGGTATTTGATAAACCTCCTTGCAATAGCAGGGAGATGCCTTGGTATTTTTTGAGAAAATTATGGGCATAATTTATTATGGGTCACCATGTGAACTAATTCGACATTGGTGACTTCCATGGGGTGGGTTGAGGGTCCACACAGAACTGAGAGAATCTTAAGTACGATCTCATGTTAGGTACTTGTCCCCAAGGTGAAGGCCTGACTCCTTTACCCAACATCCTCATGTTGCATAGAGATTGCAACATGTACATGTAGCTATATCATCATTGACTTGAAGCCTAGTGCAACATAGTAGCTTTGTTGCACTATATTGGAAGGAGGTTCCTGCAGGTGACATTGATAGAGGGATCAGAGATTCACCCCATACATAAGAGTGTAGTCAAGAGAGGGCACATCAACATAACAATTGTCCATGTGAATCTCACAGATGCTCGAGTTGCGGGTAGACTTTATATGGGCCTATTGAGACCAATGGACATGAGAGTTTCATGGAGGAGGTTAGTATCTTAACCATCTCTATGTCTTTATCATTATAAATTTATATAGTATTTTTTGTATTTATATCAATATTTTATTATATTTTGTTTTGCAGTTTCTACACCCGTGTAGAAGACCCTCTATGCCCATGGATGCATCAATGTCCATCTCCACCATTGACGCAGTGTTGAGGAAAAGGTATGAATAAAATCACTCCAACGTTTTCGAATCTTACTTGGCTAGGGTAAGATAGTTGGGATTATCACCCAAGGTTTATAGCCTTAGACAAAATTATCAATTGATTCTCAAGTAATAAGTACAAGGAACCAATGCTGTCCTTTTTTTGTAATTAAAGTGTGAAAAAGAAGAAAATAAAAATATATGTATTGTTTTGAGATTTAAAATAACAAATGAAATGAAAATATGAAAGTAATATCAAGGATTATACATGTGAGATCAAAACCAACAAAGCAATTTTATTAATTTCACTCCAAGTTATAATCATAACATTTCTTTCAAATCCCTGCAAGGGTAAGGACCAAGATCATATTTAAAAGTCTTCGATGGGCATCATACAAAAATACTCTGACAACAACAAATGAAGATTGAGACTAGAAATCTGGATCAACTTAGTCACAAAAGTATCATCTACTGAATCTTTCTAGAATAAGTTGTTGAATAATGTATCTCAAATATTTGAATCTTGTTATCTTCAATACGACCCTTTATCAGAAATTTTTCCTTGTTCTCTCTCCCCCTTTTGCTTGTCCCCTGAACTTCATTTTATTCTCCTTCAAAGTAGTTTGATAATTTCAACTACTTTTTGTTAAGTCACTAATTAATTTTAGTTAACGAGAACAACTCTAATAAATAATACTAATTTTAAAATGATAAGTATAAAATAATAGTAACTAATATGCGGGGACCGCTAACTCAATTTTATTTAATTTTCCAATAAATCCCCTTGTTCTTCAAGAATAAAATATGCATATGAATAATTAGATTTCACCTCCCCCAAAAATAAAATCAATCAATAATCAATAATCTTCGAAATGAACTAGTGAATCTCAACTCATTATGTGCAATATATATATATATATATATATATATATATATATATATATCATTAAACTGTCTTAAAAATATGTTATAAAAAATAGAGCATGTCTAAAATGGCCTCAATCTATCTAAAGTAAGATTGTCCATAAATATGTCACTATAAAAAATAACCAGGACTGTCTTCAAAGTAAAAACATCATAACCATAATAAAATCAGAAGCCATAATTCTTAACTGAGGCAATTTGCCTCTGTTTACTTCCCTGTGGATTGATGACTTCCAAATTTTCATCTGATAACACTTTAATCTTTTCTACTGACACTTATCGATGCATATCTTCAAAATTCAATTGTTCATTAGAATTTCTTGGCTACTTGGCATGGAAAATGGTTGAGTGGGAGGAGGTGACTTGTTGGTGGTACACACGGTTTGTAAGACCCTAGGTTTGGTTTATCTATGACCAAAAAAACCCAATAGACATCGGCCCTTTCGGAATCACCCGCTTGCGTAGATGAAGTCTCACTCGAGGTATCTATTGGGACTGAGAGAACCAAGTTTATGCAGTATGGGGAAAATGGGAGGCGATCATTTTGTTCATTCTTCCTTATTAGTTTTGTGCGCTTAATTATTCCCTTGTTCTGGATTAACTTACTTACCGATTTAGATTCATATTATCAATATATTCCAGAGTACTGCATAAACTCGTTGTTGTAACAATCATGATTATTGCGCAAAGATTAAACATAAGATAAAAATAATATACTATGAATCTAGATATAATTCATAAGAAATCACATACAATACATGTCACACAACATTTAATGTGGTTCACAATACTCTGGGATACATCCACGACGAATGAATTCTTTATTATTGTTTCTTTAAGTGATTTAGGCTTGCGCACTACGCTTAAATAAAAGAATTATGGACACATTTCTCTTCTCCTAGCCTAGACACTCTGCAGTGCAAGAATTTTTCTCTCCACATCATCCCTTACATTAAAAAATAGATAAAATGAACCCAAAAACATATCATAGACCTGAACCCCTATTCTCCCAACCCGTTACATACTTATACATCAAATTTATGCCTTAAAACCCTACTTGCTTCAACCCAAAAAGCCATTACATTGCATGGATAATTCAGTTAACTGGTTGTTCGGTTGTTGTTATATTCCAAAAATTCTCTACCTATGCATACATGGAATTAGCCTTTCCTCTTACATATATTTCCAAGATATTGCTAAGGCTTCCTCTTAAAAAACTATTTTTTGGAACATGTACGTTCCTTGTTGAACTATATCCACATGCATGCTGCATACTAGACAACCCATGTACATACGCGGGCTACCTACTAGAAAACCCGCGTTTACCTCCAAAAATTGCAAAAAATATAAAATTGCAAGGAATTCAGTGAAGTTTACGGGCTATTGAGGGTTTCCCAACCATTTTACCCATTGCAGCCTGTCCCCAAACCGAATAACCATATTTTTCTCATATAAAAAGAGGACTCGGGGTCTCATTTCAACAACAAGAAAGACAACAAGTAAACTCTTCCAAAATCTCTTCCCCTTTCTAGCCCAAGCTTTGCATCCTTTTCTAAGTTTTGGCCTCGGGATTCTCCTCAAACCCCTTCTCCTAATACAAACCTTTCCCATTTTCCAAGAGATAAGTTGGTTGAAAGAAGTTTACATGGGATTGGATCACTTGGGGCCACGATAGAGGAGCTTGAACCTTGTTCACGAAGCGTTTTCCGATGAAGGTTGTAATCTTTGTGATCTTCATATTGAATAAACGAGTTGTTTCTTGTCCCAAACATTGTGTATATTTGATTTCATTTGATTTATGCATTTATGTATATATTTTAACATTGATAGTGATAAGTAGAGATCATATATTTTGTAGCATTGTTTTCCTAATCCTTTTGCAGGTCATATTTGGGAGGAGACCAACAATCTAGGAAGCTACAAAGGAGAAATAGGTCTACACCATCTGCAAGGACCAAAGGTACACCTACTGACCTTCTTTCCTCTCTCTTGTCTTTTCATTTATATATTTTTGGGGTAGCTTAGGAATAGAACTATATTTTAAGGGAAGTCATTGCTATGCACATAACTCAACCCAGCATAGGGGGATTTTCCTCGCTAACAGTTGCTTTCTTCTGATTTTCCATCTACATGTTGTTTTTGTGCATCCTTCCATCCTTAGAATGTTGATTTGTCATCTTTCCTTTTCATCCACTTTATTCTCCTGCTTTTATTCTGCATTATTTTTCTCTTTTCTTTATTCTTTGTTTTATTCTACCTACTTCTCACTCTCCTTTTTGATGCATCTTAGCTGCGCACTTCCTCGTCTTTCTTCTTCTCCTTTGTGCACCTCTTCTTCGCACTTATTTTGTACTTAGAATTTTTCACAAACCTGTATTTCAAAAATACCTATCCAACAGGCCCCCGAAACTCACTTGTGTCTCATTCTGAGCCACTCATGCCTGTAGTTTGTTCTTACATGCCGCAACCAAATTTTGAGAGGATACCTTTTCTACCTCCACATCTTTTATTATCTCTGCCTTTGCTTGTGTGATCTCGTTAGCCCCCTGTGCAATCAAACCTGTGAGTTTTTCCTTTGCTTCATATGCTGCCTATTTAACCTTTCCTTACACAGTAGCTAACTCCCTTATTATCCTCATTGCTTCTTCCTGTAGTGGTCCCAATTGTTTTTGAAGGATCTTTTGTTGATCCCTAATTTTTTCCACTTCTACATATGACTACCTCTAATCTAAAATGGTTGTTATCCGTTCCACTGGTGGAAGTGTAGTATCCCTTTCAGATGCTTGTTGTGCCTGTTCTTGCACCTCTCTTAACTTGGACTCTATGGCCTTCATCTCAGGGTATTCTACTAGATATTTCCAAACCTGCGTGTTCTCCTCGTAGATTTTTTCACATTCTCCCTCTATCCTCTTAATGTTGGAAATTGTTGTCATCGCCTTTATTTATCTTCCTTCTTTCACTTCTGGTAGAGTTCCTGGAATGCCCCACAATCGTAAGTGTTAAATATGGTCTCTATATCCCTTAATGAATTCACTGATATTTAACACTTGTTCCTCCACAATAGCTTCTAGTACTATGGGGAATTCTGGATTTGCCATGTATAGTTTTTGGACAACTTCTTGGGTTTTCTGCACTATGGTTTCATCTTCGTCCTTCTCCTTAAGGGAATTTTTGACCCTTTCCTCGACATCGATTCTATCCTTCAGTACTTCCTTGACCCAACCTTCAACCTCCTTTTGTTGCAACACAACTTCATATTGCTGCTAGAATTGACCATGTTCATCCATTATTCTCTTGAGCTTCTGATTCATTTTCTCTCCTCTATTTTGAATTTATTGTAATAGGCCTACTTGGAAATATTGTAGTCTTTGCATGGGAAAATTCTATACAACCAAGATCATATGTCCTAGTGTATTTACCTATTCTTGCAACTCATCCATCGGAATTTCCAGTGCATTTATCTCAAGCTATAATATCCTATGCCCAATTACTAACTAGGTCAAGACCGATTGTGCACATTTTTCTTCCTTTTCTGGAATCGTGGATTGTCCTTCCCCAACCTTGTGCTCTTTGGTGATGCTCACTACTTCCAACATCTATTGGAGTCCTGCCAACTGATATTGCACTTTCTTCTGTTGCTACTCTTGCTTCCTTGTTTCTTCCTTGAATATTTCTTTTGTGGAATCCCATACCTAGTATCCTAGTCTGTCCATATCATAATTTGTCAAAGTATAGATTGGGACTTCTCTACTAGGTTTAGTATTTTTCCGTGCCCCTCCTGTTGCTTCTTTTCCTTCGTCCTTTCGATTGATTCTTGTATGTAGAGCCTCTATTGTGGATGGGCTAGGCATATCACCTGCTCCATTAGTTTGATCATTTCCCTGCTCATCCTCTAGTTCCTCATCACTTTTATCTTGTTCTTCTTCTTCTTTTGATTGTCCTATCTTCTCTGTTGGGATCTTCTAGCCTTCTTCCCAGTCATTGACTATCAAGCTCACGTCCTCTATTGTAAACCTATAATAAGTTGGAAACCATTGGCGCATTGGATCCTTCTTGGCCTACACATATATGTGGTGCATGCCTGCTCTAAACCGCACAATATCCTTATATGATGCTACCGTCTCTGCTGATTTGCACACCGTGTGTGCAACTAAATGCGTGGTATTTTACAAGTATAAAAAAAATGTGTATTTAGTGTCATTTTGTCTTCTCTTAATGTCGAGTTCTATAAATTGGCATACCTCCCAGCCAAATTTCCACTTCTTGATGTGTACATACGCTGGTAATACCCTAGTTCTTACCTCCCAACCAACGCAATCAATATTAACAACCATGCATAATGGAATTTTGTGCCCTTTTCCTCGGCCTCAGTGAAATATTGTAAACAATGGTTCACCAAGAAGGTGGTCCAGTTCATATGGAACCCTTCCATACACTTCTCTATGATTGCAATGACTGCATTTGTTACTTCATATTTGCGACATTTTCACAACAACTTGCAAGCTAGTACCTGCATCGCAAACCTCACATTTTTTTCGTTAATATTCTTCACATCCAACCCCCACTTTCCTCTACGTGTTTGTAATTTTTCTTTCATTGACTTGAAGAGGGATCGCTCTCTCGCCTTGTTGAAAAATAGGCTTGGATCCTCGCCTGCTTTTGGTAGTCCTGTAATGCATGCAATTAGTGTAGTTGTTGGATGCTTGGGCTCACCCAGGTTCTGATATCAAAGGTTTCCAACAAAACCCTCAAAATATCGGCCCTTCTGGAAAACCGGAAGGCCACACTACACACAGAGTGCACAACACAATATCACCTGAGATATCTTATGGGGGACTACAAGATTCATATGTTTGCAATTAGGGAAGGGATTGGGAATGTGATATGTTCCTTTTCCTTATGGATCATATTTTTTATTCATTCATCTATATATAATATTCAATCATCAAGTAAACTATGCATGCATGTTTTCGTAATCTAAGCTAAACATACATTCTTTAACTGATAAATAAAATAAACAGTAAAACAACCATTCACACACATTAACACAACATGGTTACCATGGTTCACCCCCCCCCCCCAGGGCTATGTCCACAAATATTTGTCTCTTTGGCTCTTTTATTCATCATTCTTCAAAATAAGCATTGCATGCATTACATTCTCCATGATTACAACAAAAAACTATGACAGTTGAATATGTGAGGCGAACTAGACCACACTAGGCTCCACATCCTACGACCTAACCCTCAAAAACTTGTTTGCTAGCTTATTTCGACAAAACCACTATATCCTTGAAAAACCTCTACAAGAAATCCTAGGCCTTTATTTATACTACTCTATTGGATCATATCCATTACATTCATATATAAAACCCTAACCCTAACATGGCTAGGTTTGTCTGCATGTGCACCATGTTGTTTTTCCTCGGTCTTTGACATGCTGCTTTTCCTCCACATAGGGCGCGTGCACCAAAATAGGATTTTCTCCCCAAAATAGGCCTGTTCCAACAACCCCCCAACACTAACATGTGTCTCATCTTGAGCCACTCAGGCGGTGCGCGCTCCCTCCACAACTTCCTCCAAACTATGAAACTTTCATGCTAGTTCCTCTCCTTTTGATTTCACCTACGCAACTTTCTTTGTTAGCGCCTCTACCATTTGTGCTATAATATTTTCTTTTAATGACTTTGCACTCTATGTATGAGATTGTTCCATCCTTGTCTTTTATACCTCTAGTTCTTCAATTATTTATGTCGCTTTCTCTTGGAGTGGCTCCAATTGAGCCTGCCTTGCCTGCTTATTTGTTTGCACAATATTTACTTCCATCTGGAGATTCTTCATCTCCTGTGTGCCTTTCAACCTTTCAGTGATGATCATTGCCTTTTGTCGCTGCTTCAACTCCTGCATTGTAGCATTAATTTTTTCTTCTTGTTGATCCAACTGTTGGACCTTCTTGTCTTCCTCAATACTAGTCCATATTTGCACAGTCCTATCAACAATTTCTGCGACTTCCTTGGCTTATATGGAAATCATCATTGTTTGTTTTTCTTCTGGCTGTTCTCTCTCGGTTGTGACTTCCAGAGGGGTTGTAGGTGTATTTTTTTCTTCATCTCCTCTATCTCCTTCTTGTACCCCTCAATCATCTACGCAATGATATGTATCTATTCTTTTACACTTCTCTATGCTGCTTGCTATTGACGATTAAAATCGTAAACAAGTTTTTCTCGCAAAGTGTTGCTAAAGCCTATTATTATAAAAGATAAATAATACTAGTAGGTGGGACACCCTTGAATTATTCAAGATCATACATGTTCATATTTGATGTTTGTGATGTTGTGCGACACGGCTTACATGGTTGATGAGATATTTTTTTATTGGCTATGATTTGAGCCTATGAAGTGTTGGTTCTTTATATTACTACGACCTATGCTATTAATTGATACCATTGCTATCTGTCCTTATGACACCTGCACAACAAACATGTTAGTCGAAACACATAAAAGGCAGTTTGGAGAAAGGAAAAAATACTATAACAAATGCAAAATAAAATGGATCTAATTCTGCAATTTTACTATACCACATACAAACAATTGGAAATAAATAAGGAATAATGCAACAATTGCAGAGGGGAAGAATTTAAACTATCCTATACACTATACTACATGCATGAAATACTTAATGGTTATAGTTAGATACTATCTAGCAATTTAATGGTCACACGATTTAATTGAGTTATATGGTCGATATACATATGGTATATCTTGGAAGGACAGGATATGGGTGACGCATTTTGACAAAGTGATAGACACTAATGGTTATGCGATTTAACTGTGCTATATGGTATGTGGTTGTTTTATGTATGGCCTATGTTAAGGAATATGATGGTCACGCTATTGACTTTAAATGAGGTGATGGTTTCAATACATGGTCTGATTAACAGTGTTAATGAAGAACTTGTTAGAATGTACTACGGAGTTAATGGACTATGGGTGGAGGTGACGTGCATTTACTACACGCCACCTTTACTCCTTCCATTGGCCACCACCGTAGTCGGGCTATTGTTTATCCTTGTTGATGTGGTTATGCTTCGATTTCCTAGCAGAGAGGAACCGCTCGACCATCTCGCATTTTAAGGTTCTTCAATCACATGTACATATTTTATTTGGCCATCCATGAGTCTTCTCTATTATGAAATGGATATTGGCTCGAATGTATGAGTTTGTTTCTTCCTTAAGAACTTCAACTGTGTAAAATTATGTTTTTGGAATGAATTGTTGGCGGGTTTCTATGTGATAAATATATGAAGTTATAGTGTATTGGACCATCCTGGGCGTTAGTAGCCATAGGGGCTCTCTGTGATCTTTGATCATTTAGTTGGAGGGTTTTGTTGGTTTTGGTTGGATGGCTGTCCTCACGTGTTCACATCACTATGTCCAATATCTGGATTTTATGGTTTAATGTTTGGAGGCACTCTGCGTCATTGTGTTTTGTTCTCTTGGGAATTGATTGATTTCACCAGTAAATTTTGCGAAATGGGTTTTCTTGTTCTTACACAACCCTGTCTTCACCTCAGTGTTGTGGTTGTTTGACTGAAAATCCACGAGGGTTACACCCCGCGTGCGTTAAGTACCATTACCAGCCGAGTTGGAGCCTCATGCCTCTGTTGTAGCCCTCTTATCTCGGGACTTGATTTTGTCCACGAATAATTCATGGTTATCTCTGTGTATGAACCATTGGTCTCGAAGTTGTTTCACCATTGAAGGGAGTTGGCTCATCTTTTCCTATGTTAGTCATAGTGCAAACTTTTAACTCCACAGGTCTGGGGGTTGACATAGAACATCAACATGGCTTGTTGGGTTTACTTCTTGGTTATTGTTGAATGGTTGTCTATTGTCGAAAAACAATAGGGTACATACTCGCCCAGTTGGCCATTTGATGATCGTGTTGGTTTGATATCTAGTCAATGCTTGTGTTATTAAAATGAGTAACCCTGCATTGCTAAATCCCTGGGAAGGTGATGGTATTTGTAATTAGTGTAAAATGAAATAATGGAAGGGAAAAGAGTGATTACTGTTCACAAGATTAACTAAGTGATCCATAAAACATTCTGTGAAAGGATATGCACTAACCAACGATCATTGTGACCAAATAACAATTACTGTGTATTTAAATAGTTTATTGTTCATAATAAAATGTCCAACATAGTGCCATCACAAGACAATATGCATTCCACACAATCTGTAAAGGAGTTCTGTTCCTTTCATTTATACATTTTTCATCTTATAACAATTCACAAATAGTAAGCATTTCTACTCTGTCAACCATCAGAATCAACCACTACCCACACCTTACTTCAATCAACAAATACACTCAAAAGTCACGTTTCCAAAATTAACAATGAAGTCACACTATCACTGCAATCGGGCCTGCCATTTAGAATCCAATGATATTCGTTAACCATATATATAGGCAGTAAACCCAATAATCCATATTAAATTTCAAAACCTGAATTGACATTTAAACAGATAGACAACAACCACCATTCCAACACATGATATGCACAGGATAATTCAATTATGCAAGTGACATTATGTCACTGTACAAGCCCAATTCAATGTGACCCTATCATGTTGGGTTGTGCATCACGAATATGTATCAACAACATGCCTATCTTCGTAAAATAAATAATCGAAATGCAAACAACTTGTGCTTAAACTTTGTGACTTTCTCTGAGTGTGGAACTCAAACTATCCATATTACACATGGTGCATAGCCACCCAAAACACTATGATGCAATATACCCATTTTACAAAACCAAACACACAGTCATAGTAATAACTCAAACCATCGTGATGAGCCATTAATCTAATACAATATTGCTTCAATTTAATCAAACTACAATCGACCATGTTGTGTAAAAACTCGGGCTGATGCAATCATAACACATACAATGGATGGATTTTCTACAGTCATCCAGTTGAAATAACCATTTGTCCCCCAAAATAAACTAACGGTTACCATGAGCATTTAATTGTTGTGTAGAAACATCTTACAGACAACCCAGTTTGTGTGAGCAACATTAAGCAATTGCAATCAATGCCAAGCCCAAAATCCAAATAATCCTTAGTGCAAAAGGGCAGTGATTGTGTATCAACCAACCAAACATGTTGTGGAAACCACGCAGACCCACGCATTGACATGGAGGAAGGTTGTGACCTTCTCAAATAAATCAATTCTGGGTTATCGAACATAAGGAAATTGACTGTGTATATGGACTACCCAATTACATTATTTAGAAATTGACTGTTCTTGAGATATTAGTACTCAAGAACAATTGGAGGCTAGACGCAGATAGCCTAGAAATCAACAGTAACCTTTTGTTTATTCATTTTTGGCCTTTATTTCATGTCCTTAGATTCTCGTGCTTCTATAAGAATAAGAGGCTTGTCACCTGAAATCAATCCTATTTCTGAAATAGGAAGAAGGAACGTTGTGTTATTTGCCCAACAAAGTGTTCTAAGGAGAACTTTATCCGAATCATCCACATTGTCTTTCTTTCCCTCACCTATCATCCACAGGATGACATCTAGTGGAGGCTCTGGTGGCACTAGAACTACTCCATCTTCTCAATATTCATCATCATCAGTGATTGGTAGCTTATATAGCCACCATATCCCTGTCCAATCCACTACAAACCCCACCAAAGTCATTAAAAAGTATGATATTTTTTAGTTCAAAGAGGACGCCACAACCACACCGTGGAATGTGTCCTCTCCTCTTAACCTAGCACCCGCTACTCATCCACTTCCAAAATTTAAAGAGCACCTGGCTACGTTTTCGAGGAATAACACTGTCAGTACCAATGAACACCTTGTGGCGTTCTCCAATGCTTGTCATATCATAGGGGCCAATGCCAATGATACCTGCATGTGCCTATTCATCAATTCCTTGGAAGGAAAGGTCGCGGCTGACTTATTTGACCTTTCTCTTAAGATTCTGTCTATTTGGGAGGAATTAATATATTGGTTCTGATCCACTTATGGGAAATCCCAAAGCCCCATCGATAAGTTAAGGGAATACAATAATTTCACCTATATAGATGGTGAGACCATCAAATCTTTCAACTTACGTTTCACCAAGTTATACAATCAAATCCATGAACTTATCAACCCTCAGAACCAAGCCTCTTTCATGCATTATTACAATGCATTTCCTTCCCCCTACCATCGTAGGATTGAGGAAAAATCCATTGATAATATCGGTTTCACTCTGCATAACTCTTCAGAGTATGAGGAACAACCTAAAATAATTGGTCTTCCCTAGGGAGAATCAGTTAGAAAGACAGATATGTCCACTCTCTTATAGCTAGTACAGTATATGAATAATCGTATGATAGAATTTGAGCAGAAGGGCATTGTCTACCCTCTCACCCCTAGAGCTTCGTCCTCTTCTGTACCCCCCTTTAGAAATCCGGTTGAGAACAATTTTCAACCTAAAGATATCCTGCCTCGGAGTTGGTGTAACTTTTGCAAGGAACACAACGAAGAAACCACATGTGAGGTAAAGAAGAGTTCTAGAGATAAGATCTTTGGTAAAAGACCAGAAGATACTATCGTTGTCCTAGATTTTGCAGAGCCAGAGGATGTTGTGGTCCTCAACACTAGGAACAAGGGCTATACTCCCAAGGGAAAATTTGATTCTCCCTGCACTTCTCCTAGCTTGAGATCATCCTCAATTGCTGCTACTCTCCAGGTTTCTAAGGTCCCTGAGAGTCAAAGAATCACTCCCCCTCTCCCCTCTTCCAAATACACTATCTTGAATAAACTGACCAACATCAAAGAAGATGCAACCCTCCTAGACATGGTTTCCGTCCTTGAACAACATATGCATCTGAAACAATCATGGAAGGAAAATATTTCATTGTGGCCAACCTTTCCGAAGAGGTAAACAAAGAGGATTCTTTTATAAATAAAGTAGGTGTACATAAATTTAGATATCCTGTAAAAAGTCACCCTTTTATATTTATGTAAAGATCATGGATACGATTGCCCATTGTTGCCTCATTGATGGTGGTTCGAGCCCCAATGTGATGTCAAAGATTATTATGGAAGAGCTAGGCTGTCTTGTACAAATGAAAATGCCAGAAGCATGCTTTCCTATAATAGTCTACAACAAACAACCATAGGTGAGATTAAGGATGTAACCTTGGTTTTATGCGCTTATCCTGAGATAAGGACAACCCTCAACATTCAGGTGATTGATATTCTTGTAATAAATTACTCAATTATCTTGGGGAAAGATTGGCAAGACTTAACGGGTGGATACCTCTCACTCGACGGGACACATTTATCCGTCCCTTGGAACGGTAAGAACATTATAGTCCTTAGAGAGGGAAGAATTTCACCCTACATAGAGAGTGTTTTTCAATCTAGTGTAAACTATATCGAAGAAGACCTAGGAGTGTATTCAATCTTTGCTAAAGAGGATAATATTCCTTTGGAAAGAATTGATTTAGATGATGATATGTGGCATATGCACTTTGATGGTTCACACTCTAACGAAGGTAATGGGGCTAGCATTATCTTGGTTTCCCCTACAGGAAGAATTCATAATTTGTATTATAGGTTAGAGTTTTCTTGTATGGACAATGTCGCTAAATTCAAAGCTTTGTTGTTAGGCATTGAGAACGCCCTTAATCTTGGTTGTGGTCACCTTTAAGTTTTTGGAGATTCAGAGTTTGTTGTGAACCTGATATGTAAGATATACTCTCCTAGAAACAAGTTGATGGGATGATACCCCAAATATGTTTGGGACCTTACCACGAACATTTTATCTTTCAACATCACTCGTATTAGAAGGGAGTTGAATTCAATGGCTGGTCGGTTAGCTATCTTTGTATCTTCTCTTAAACAATTTTTTTTTCTTCACAGTCTTGATTGTTATTTTCAATATCTATATTGTTCATATATCCCTGCCAATGTAGGATCTTGGTAGGCCCTCCCTAATGATGAGAGCATTTCTGCTTCCATCCAAGATGAACCTTTTAAGCATGAGAAAATTATATCCATAGAGAACAATAAGATTTCTGAGAGCTTGAATCCTCTTGAGAGTTCGTATTCATCGAGTGATGTAGGAAATAAAGAAGAACAAAAAGAAGATGAGTTACGAAAGAAGGTGGTTGAAGCCATCTCCATGAACATTAGGACACCTGAATCTTCAACAAATGTTAAAATAAATGTCCAATGTTCTGATAAAGAAGAAATGAGGTCTGCCGAGCTACTCGGTAGATTTCAAAAGGTTTTTGCTTTGTCTTATGAGGATATTCATGGTTTTTATCCTGGTATTATTCAAAATACTATGAAACTATCTAGGAAAAAACAAGAACCTGTTAACTTTGCACTGGAATCACCCTTTCAGAAGGAGTTGGTAAATATCTTAAGGTATATGATTATTTTTTTTGTCCACCCTAAACGGGTTCCAATTTGGGTACCTTCTTCAAATTCCATAGATTATACTACAACCTGCATTCATCTTCAAACTTTTAGGAAAGCGATTATTAGAAATCCTTTCCCTCCTCTCCATACGAGAATGATTCTGCAGCAAGTTGTTGATCAGGGGATCAAATTTTGCTCAAACATTCAAAGTGCTCGGAATCACTTCAAATTGAACGAGAGAGTAGGCCTCATCGTTGCAAACCCAACACAACTCTTTTGGGTTCAAATGAACATCGGGAGCGAGAGATATTGCGTTCTATTCAAAATGGAAAATAGGCAAAAAAGGGATGCTGACTGTACAGTCCGTATGGACGATGACATGGTAGACCATATGGATGACGTAGCAGGCCATACGCTGACGTGGCAGACATTTATTGGGCAGTTGGCATATGATGTGTTTTGTTGGTAGTGAATGGGAAGGCAACATGTGGCCCAATCAAAGGCCACCACGTGTCACTTGTTTGTTGGTTAAGACCTTTGCACTCAGCAGGAGTCCACCCCGTGACCTCCGGGGCAGGGTAAAGCTTTGGGAAAGGTCGCCCAACCAGCGCGCCCACACATGTTCCTTGTTATGTATATGCAAAGTATTGTATTTAACATTGTTTTAATGTATGTTTGGGCGTGGACCGGGCTGGGGCTAAGCCCCGACCCATGGTCATGTGTTGTATTGTATGTGACCAGAGATACGGTGGTTACCACCATAACCATATTATAACCGTTTAATACATGCGTGGTTTGGCATACCATGTGACCACTATACAAGTGCGTGCGGGTTTGACATACGGTTATCCAACGGTTGTTTAAAATTAAGCCCTGTTGTGTTGGCGCGCGGTCATGTGACTGCCATGTGCCCACGGGCCTTGGTAATTAGGGCCAGCGCGTAACGGTTCGACAGTTTGGACCGGTTGTGCGGTTGTGCCCAGTGCCAAGTTTTTACGCTTTAAATTGCGTGTGGGCTAGGTTGAGCCAGAGGAGGTATGTTTTGTAGATGCAGAGACAACAAGCTTGAAGGGGAGACTTTCAGGAAGCCTATCTACTTCATTTTTTGACCAAACGAGGTGCCGAAAAAGCCCAGCTAGGGGTTTTTGGACGTTCTGAAGCCACTTGAGCAGTCTATTTGGCATTTTGAGCATTGTAAAGCACATTTTTGAGAACTTTGATAAAATAATACAAATGATCCATTGGAAGCTGGACCAAGAGATGTAGCCCAAGAGAGGGGTGAACTCCTTTATAATTTGTTGTGTTATGTGTTTTCTGTTCATTGATTATATTGTTGTTTATATGCATCTTGAATGAGTAAATCCTATTAAATTTGTGTTGCAAAGTTGATCCATTTGCTTTTAACACATAAATTTAACTTGCAAATATTTTCAAGAATACAAGTCTTCTTCATTTTTAGATCAAGTT